>CM033473.1:27500389-27706046 GCA_019447015.1 Hymenochirus boettgeri | reverse complement strand
ATAGAATATGTGAGTAAAATGTCTATTATCCAATACGCAGTAAATATCGAATTATCGAATATGCGATAAAATGTCTATTATACCAATACGCAAGTAAATATCGAATTATCGAATAGTGAGTAAAATGTCTATTATCACAATACATAGTGAGTAAATATCGAATTATCGAATAGTGCAAGTAAAATGCTATTATACCAATACGCGAGTAAATATCGAATTATCGAATATGTGAGTAAAATGTCTATTATACCAATACGAGTAAATATCGAATTATCGAATTGCAAGTAAAATGTCTATATACCAATACGAAGTAAATCGTATTATCGAATTTGCGAGCGGTAAAATGTCTATTATACCAATACGCAAGTAAATATCGAATAAACGAATAGAGAGTAAAATGTCTATTATACCAATAGCGCGTAAATACGAAATAAACGAATATGCAAGTAAAATGTTATTATACCAATACGCAAGTAAAATCGAATTATCGAATTTGCGAGTAAAATGTCTATTATACCAATACGCAAGTAAATATCGAATTATCGAATTGCAAGTAAAATGTCTATATACCAATATGCGAATAAATACGAATAAACGAATATGCAAGTAAAATGTATTATACCAATAGCGAGTAAATATCGAATTATCGAATTTGCGAGTAAAATGTCTATTATACCAATGCGCGAGTAAATATCGATAAACGAATATGCAAGTAAAATGTCTATTATACCAATATGCGAGTAAATATCGAATTAACGAATTTGCGTAAAATGTCTATTAACCAATACGCGATAAATACGAATAAAGAAATGCAGTAAATGTCTATTATACCAATACGAAGTAAATATCAAAAAACGAATATGCAGTAAAATGTTATTATACCAATAGCGAAGTAAATATCGAATTAACGAATTTGCGAGTAAAATGTCTATTATACCAATACGCAGTAAATATCGAATTTATGAATGCAAGTAAAATGCTATTATACCATACGCAGAGTAAATATCGATTAATAATTGCGGTAAAATGTCTATATACCAATACGCAAGTAAATATCGAATTACGAATCCACAAGTAAAATGCTATTATACCAATACGCGAGTAAAATATCGAATTAACGAATATGCCAGTGATATATACGAAGGTACCTCTATGATGCAGTCGATGGAGAGTTCGATAGCCCTTGAATAGTTGAGTAAACCTCTAAACTTTCGGTAACCCTCGAATCTGCAAATCGCTTGGGAAAAGAATCGAATCTGCAAGTTGTTCATGGGATAATTATGAATGTTCGAACTGGAGCTCAAAAGTAGCGTGGTGAGAGTAAAAACGATTTTTAGAAAGTCTCGATATTCGAACATGTTCCCCAGACCATTTCCCAGGTCCCACAGCCATTTACATTAAAGGGCATGTCCACCCCTTTAGAAAACTTTTGATATGCGGGGGCTAGGCCTCCCCAACCCCAACCGCATTAATATAATTGTTAGAAAGTCCCCGATACTTACTTACCTTCCCTCTCTCCTCCGCCGCAGTTTTCCAGCCCTTGCTTGCATGGAATTGCAAGCAGGGGGGGGATCGGCAGCCGCTCCGTGATTGGCTGAGAGGCAGCCAATCTTGGTCGCGGCTGCCGGGAGTTCTGAACAGAGAGGGAAGGTAAGTAAAGATTGGAAAAAGGGTTTAATGTTAGGGGGAGGGAGAGAAAAACGGAGGGAGAGGGAGGGGGGGGAGGGCTGCACGAGCATGCCTCAAACCTTGACGAGGTTGAGGCAGACATCAGGCAAACCATGAGTCACACACTGCTCCTACACAGCAGTTTCCTGGACTTTGGAGGGGCACCGCAGGGGAACTATTTTGAGCAGGAATGTAAGTAAGGATTGTTTTAAACTACTTGATGTGGCCAGTAAGGGGTTTAAATTTTAGTTTTGGGGGTGGACATGCTTTAAGTTACCATTGATTTTAGTAGTATTTCATTCGAACTTTTCAAAACTATTTGACTCCCAACTTTAATGGTCGTTTTCGAACTTTCGAACTTTCCATTAGTTTGAACTTCGAAAACAGACAACATTTCGGAAGTTCGTCCATCTCTAGTTTCATACTATGGTAATTGAAAATATAGCTCTGTTCCAGTATAAGCAATTCCCTATCTACTTCTCCCCCCCCAATAAAAAATCTAAAATGTCTCAATGTCTTATCAATCACCCCCAGTGCTACAAAGTGCTCCTTCAAATGAAGATCTACAGTATGTATTTCTTTAACGCGCATACATATATTCAATACAAAACTACAGCAGCACGTAGTAAGTAAAAAGGCTTAATACATACGAGCATACATCTGGGCACAGATCGTGCTGCTGTAATTTTGTATTGACTATACTACTGGTAAACAGCTTTGTACAAGATACACAGAATTAGGAGTGCTGCAGCCCTATTGGGAAATGATATATATATATATATATATATAGGGTAAGTATCCCCTTTCACCCTTCACAAGAGATTTAGTAATCACCCTGTTCTCCAATTCTCATGTATCAAAAGTCTTTCCAACATACCATATTCACATATGCACTTTATACCATATGTCACATTATACGATTTACAGTTATAAAATCCTTCCATCTGTGTTTTTCCTTACCCACATGATAAAATCCTCCCAGTATTTACATATTTACAATTTGTGCAATTACCGCATTCAAGCATCCCTTTTAATTTCTTCAAGATTTCTAGGGTCATATTTATAGGTTCTTTAAACTTTTCTTCTTTAACGCTGCCTTTTCGCCAAATTTGGACTTTTCGCTATTTATAAAGCAGTGATAACCAGTAGTGAAAGGTCATTACCGCTACTTTTCGCTTTTCGACATACGCTTTTCGCTGTGTTTACCTCAAGCATTATTTTAAAATGTTAAAAGTGTATTTTTGCGTTAAGTTCAGCCACTCCAATTCGCCAAGTCTGAGGTGGCGAAAACGCATAATGGCCATTTATTTAGCTGCCAATGGGTCCATGGAAGGTGTCAGTACATTGTGGAGTTTCTCAATACCAATAAGTACCCAGGGGGTATTAGACTATTTTCCAGAATTTGCTGTAATACGATCTGCGAGTTCGCTTTTAAGGTTAATTTTTAAAAAATTTTTTTTAAAAGGTTCCTATTTCTTTATTTACCAATAAAGTCAAAGGGGGTTGAGGGACATATTTATAAAGGGGATATTTTTGCTTTTTTCCCCCACCAGCCTTTACACCAGTTTTTAAACTTTCAACTTTTCTTTTCATCAGTTATTAAAAAGGCGAATTTTCATCAAAGTGAAAATATTAGCAAAAAGTAGCACCAATAATGCTGATAAAGTTCAGCAATATGATGGTAAATAGTTACTCCCTGGTGTTTTCAAAGTAGTATTAAATTGGTTAATACACACTGAACACCTATCTTTGTTATTTAAAAATAGCCCAACACATGTGGTGTGTTTTTTAGCCGATAAAGATACAATAAATAGTGTAAATCTCAAAAGGCAAATTTCTCTATTTTATTAATAGGACATTATAGTATTGTTTATTTTCAGCAAACTGCAGCTAATTATCAAACCTGTACATTAATATGGGAACATCCCATAGTGCTGGGTAAGAAATAGTCATGTAATGGAACATTCCAGTAAGTAATGATTTTTGGCGAAAATTCTGGTAAACAATCCAACAAAAGGGAGAAAAGAGTCAAAAAGGGCGAAATGTTTACCATATTTATAAATGGCTTTAAATAAAAAAATAGCTCTGAAATAAACTAGAGAGCAATCTCTCTTTTCGCAGTGATACCACACTTAATGCAATGAATATGGCAAAACTACCGTCAACAAATCGCGCAGCGATACTTCTCCGCAAAGGCAAAAGCGAGAAAGAGTGTTTTTATAATAAGGTGACAATAGCGCTATTTGTCATTGCGATGTCCTGCCATATAAATATGCCCCCTAGTATCAGTTATGTTATATAGTAGGAGTATATTCTTTGTAGTATTAGGTCTCTGATGATTATATGGATCTTTTTCCTACTACTTTAAAGAGGTCCTAATCCCCTTGTAGTAAGACCAGTGTTTCTTAATATTTGCTATCCTGGAGCTATCTTTATTATAGTACAAGTACAAGAACAAGTGGTGGCTTTATTTTATCTTATCCTTTCTCTTAGATTTAGGGGTCAGGGGCTTTCACTTCCTTAGTTTCCTTTTTCTGCCCTCTCTATGTCCCCTCTATTACATTCCTGGGATAATGTAAAAAAAAAGATCTTTTATACCATAAGTGTTTATCTTATTCCGAAAATGTCTTCTTCTCCGAACATTTTTTTCTTATTCTAAGCATTTGCCTGTTGGAACCCCCTCTAGCCAGGTATGTTTATGGGCGCTCCCCAAAGTCAATATAGGTGTTATCGTCAAACCTCTTTAAAAGTGGTGCTTGTGATAAATTTAAATATCCCCTTCAATATTAAGGTCCAAATGTGACCTGTCCTTACTATAGATACTTTGGAAGATAAGACAATCATGACAATTACAATAGATAAATTTCTCTAGTGAGTCTGGGGTGCCCCCCCCTCCCTGCACTAACAAGATATCATATATGTATCTTCTCCAGATATCATCTATGTATCTACCCAGACACATCTTTCCTCCCAGTACCCAACAAACAGGGGCAAAAACAATTCCCATGGCCGTGGTGGTGTTGAATATAAAAATTCACATCAAATGTGAAACAGTTGTAACAAAGAATAAATCAATACATTTAAAGGGAAGTTCAGTGCAAATATATATGTTTTTCAGAAAAAAAGCAGTATTTTTTATCCCAATGATGTTAATCTGCCAATTCAGCATTTTGTCTGTGTATAAATAAATGCAAGCGAAATACTGACTTTGTTTGCAGGACCCCTAATAGAGACATTTATGGTCTTGCCCTTGACCATTAAACAGTAGAAATTACTGTTAGGAACATTCCAAGGATGTGGTGCATCCTGGGAAGAAGAAGGACCGTTAGAACCTGAAATGTCAGCTCACTAATGTCAACAGCAGGGAACAGCAAAGGGTATGAAATCAACTGATTTTCAAAATGAGAGAGAAAATAGTATAACTAAGAAGGCATTACAAAAGTAACGATTTAACAAATATTGATCATTTCCACGGAACTGTCCCTTAAATTACGTAAAAATTTACATAAAAAAATATTTGGAAGGTTCCTTACCCTCTTGGTAAGGGATAACAATACAGGGATGTACTATCCATCGTAACTAATAAATGACTAGGTTCCCAATTCAGGGCCACACAGAGAGTTAAGTACCTTCATGGTAGTTTGGCTTTAGCACAAAATAGTCAAGTTCCTATTTAGATATAATGTTGTTTTCAAAATCCTCGTAAACCGGTAGGGTTTAAAAGTAGATTTGGATTTTGAATTAGTATTACTAATGATTCTGTTCATTCAGTAGACCTTCTAGAGATGATAGTGTCTTTAATTCTACTTCTGTATGTTCCATAATATCTTCCTGTTGACATTCCTTTCTCCTTTTCTCCTTTTCTATATTCAAGAAATATTTTTTCAAACTTAAAATTCGCATGAATTTATGGAGACCAATGTACACCTGAACTTAGTGTATCTACTGATTTTTGGGGGGGAGAAACTTCAGACCTTTCTCTAAAGGGTAGCCTCGGAGATTTAATTTCCCTTTTGACAAATTAAAAAAAAACCTTTCTCTTGAAGACTATCATTATCTATCTCCTCTTCTATTGTTTGCTTTTCCTGGGGAGTTTCCCTTCCTCTTTTTTCTGACATACCGGTATATATAGTTTTATATGGCAATGATGGTCTCTCTCTCATCAATCTATCTTTTTATGTCATGTCATCTAATTATCATTTATTTACAATTACATTTCCATATGGGTAGATTAAAAAAGGATCTAGGGGTGGCACAGTGGGTCAGTGATGTCCAACCTTTATACCCTACTCTTTAAACCTACCTAACAGTTGATCCAGAGGAAGGAAAAAAAAAACAGCTAAAAATTGGGGGATTCCTTCCTGAATACAAATGACAATCTACAGTATCCCTGGATCAACCAGAAACTACAGTATATGTATTAATACCAGTAATTCTCAATATTATATAGTATCCCTGTACCAACCAGAACTACAGTATATGTATTAATACCAGTAATTCAATATTATATAGTATCCCTGTACCAACCAGAACTACAGTATAGTATAAATACCAGTAATTCTCAATATTATATAGTATCCCTGTACCAACCAGAACTACAGTATATGATTAATACCAGTAATTCTCAATATTATTTAGTTTTAGAAACTTATCCAGGCCACTTTTAAAGCTATTCAATGAACTTGCCATTACCACATCTGCGGAAGACAGTTCCACAGTTTCATCGTTCACTGTAAAGAAACCTCTCCTAACTTGAAGATGAAACTTCTTTCCTTCTAGTCTTAAAGGTTGTTCCAGAGTCCCCTATTTCTTTCTATTTCTTTCCAGGGGACTCTTCTATTAAGGCAACTTTCCTCAGGTGGAAAGACCACACTGGTCTGAAACATGACACATGCTGTATATCCCAAATAAACACTGTTTTTGGCTTTGTGTGGAATTATCTTTGTATCTTGGAAAGCTATAAAAGACTGGTGAACCATTGACACAATTTGAGCCTCTTTAACTGACTCAAGGACCTGCTGCCTGGGTGTCCGTGTTCGTTTAAAGGGACATACAATTGAGTCAAAGCAAAGTTGTTATATTTATTACCTGAGATGATAACCATAGCAAGCCTTCAGAATACATAGTTCCATGAACTAATCAGCTTGGAAAAGTTAATATATGTTAGCTATGGTTATCATGTCATATAGCCGCTTTTGCACTGCTTGATCTTTAAAAATTTATACACAGTCAGGGGGATTTACGGAGGTTCATTTTAAGGGGTTAAAGTCACACTAAAATATTTACAATCGGTTAGCATGACTGTAACCCCTAGATTGTGGCAGCTGCACAATTATGAAGAGACACTCCCGCAGCCACCGCAGAGGCTGTACGGCAGTGCACATGAAAGTATTAACACCAATTGATAACCGGTATCAAATACTTACATGTTTGATTCGATTCACCCAGAGCTGCGCAACCTCAAGTACGGGAGATTTGCCCAGAGCAAGCGTGGGTCTGGGGAATCTCCCTGTGTATTTCTGGTATACAAAGGTATCACCAAAATTTCCATTGTGCTAAGGAATTGTAGTACCAACCCCTGAAAATGGAATATGTATAAGAAAAAAAGGGCAAGTCATTCTCAAGTCAATGCTAGTTAGCGCCAGTTGGCTCAGAACAAGAATAAAGAGTGAACATCCAAAGAACTGAGCTCCAGTAATGTTGTAGAAAGAAACTCCATGCTTTCATTAGATCACATGTTTTCCTCAACATTTCTACGGGCTTTGTGCATCAACTTTCCTAATGTAAACCAATCCTGCCTAGGAAACATTTAAAATCTTAGATGGACCATAAAATATTTGTGAGTGACTTCAAAAAACAGGCAGTGTGATTCAGAGTGATGGTGTCAACCTTGTTCACAGTGACTCACAGTGGAGAAAAGGAGCCGCTTCAATGGAAGGCAGTAATTAATTTGTAACCAAAGGCAGTTGTCCGTATGAAAGGAAGACTGGAACTGCACAAGTAAATTACTTTCCTTTCCATAGATCAGTGATGTTCACTGTTTGTGCTTGTCACAATTTTACTGTTATTTGTTAGAACCTGCCTATGTGCATAATACATCTGTACAGTTTACAATGTGCATCATTATGAAAGCATTGCCATCGCTGATAAAATTGAAATTTTTATGGTAGGCGCATGGATTGCTAGAGGGTAAGGGCTTATCAAACTAAATATGTGGTGGGAATCTACCAGTAATAATGTAATCACAATGGTCTATTTATTTTTTAAAGAGAATAAAGTCTGCTAACTTATTAATTTCAGGCGATTCTCTGTGTATAAACAATATTGCAGTATTTTGAAGTTACCTTATACCTATTCCAATAATTGTGCTCATTTCCTTCTTTGTTTCCAATGGTCCTGGCTTTGATGATGTATGGTCTACATGTTATGGCTGATGCCAAATAATGATTTGCTCACAGGGAGGTGTTACCAGAAGCAGAGGAGCTTGGAAAAAAGAGGAGGAGCAGCTTCCATAAAGACCTAAAATTTAGGCAAATAGAATTTCTGAGATTAAAAATATATCAGAGAAGATCCTCATTATATAGAGTTAATTTATGTTTGACTTTCGACTAATAAAATAATCTTCTAAATGTCTTCTAATTCTGATTCATCTTGGTTTTTAGTTATTATCAAAAAATAGTTACTGAAAGTTCAAAATGAAAGGTGCCCAATGTACATGTTTAATAAGAGGGATTACCAAGTTTTCATTCATGAAATTAATTTGCGGAGCTGTAACAAATCTCATTTAAAATTGATTACAAAGGTGAACAGATGTAATTAGGTCATTGTAACTAATCTTGTTATCAATTCTTAAGAAAAAAAGAGAAGAGGAAAGAAGAAATCTAAGAATCTGAGCAATGACAGAAATAGAAAAATACCATCAGGCAATAGAGATGTCCGAACTTCCAAAATCCGGTCCGCTCGATGATCCGCGAAATTTCAAAAAAATTCGAAAATCCGCAAGCGAACCCGTCAAAATTAAAAATACCCTTGAAATAATGAGATTTTTCGTATTTTCGAAAATTTTCGAAATTACGAGTTTCACGTATTTTCGGAATTTTCGAAATTACGAGTTTTCATGTATTTTCGAAAAATATGTATTTCGAAAATACAAGTAATCCTCGTAAATTCGAAAATTTTCGAAAATACGTATGTATGGAATTAGGAGAATCCTTGTATTTTCGAAAATTTTCAAAAATACGTGTTTTCCTGGATTTTCGGAAAAAATCCGCCGTTCGCAAACGGGATAAATCCGCGGCGGATCCGGGTTCGGATCCGCGAACCGGCCATCCCTATCAGGCAAATGTAGAAATAGCAATACCTGTAGATAGGTCCATGTATGCAATCGTTTTTGGAATAATATAGTTGAATCCTTGGCATAATGCAAGGGATCCATGGCAGGAAATTCAGAAGCAACATTTACAGGGTTATTCCATAAAAGTTCTATCGTTAAAAATGGTGTTAATTTGCCCCAACCAATCAGATATTAGCTTTCAAATGTTAAATAGATCTGATTGTTGGGGCAAAATTAGCACAATTTTAAACGATAAGAACTTTATTGAATCTCCCTGTTTGTCTTTTATCACTGTGTATTTGTGTATTCGACATTCATTAGAAATGGGACATTTTATTGGTGTGATTGTACTCCAAGACTGTACTTGAGATATACTCTTAAGATGTCATGAAAATGAAATGTCCTAAAATTCAAGTAAATATCCCAAAAACCAAAGCAACTATATTTTGATCATGTGGCTATATATATATATATATATATATTTATTTAACAATAGGGTACACTGGGGCCATTGGGGTACATTTTTTTGTATAATTCATTTTTTTACTGTCCATTTTTTTACTGAAGGTTACATACACTGGAAATCACCACCAGCCACAACACACTCTTAAGGAGTAAAGATGGCCGAACTTCCGAAAATCCATTCCGCTTGAGGATTTGCAGATTTCCAAAAAGTTTGGAAATTCGAAAATCCGTGAACTTTGCCATTAAAGTCAATGGGGGGAAAAGTTGGAAATTTCCGCCCTAAAATAAGGGTTTAAATAACAGTGGTAACTTACTGTAAATGACTCTAGGACCTGGGAAATGGTCTGAGGAACAGGTCCCTCAGAGAAAGAACAGCAAAAAACAGTTTCCGCAGGCTGTTTTTGGTAATCCTTGAACAGTGGATTTGAGAATCCCAAATGAGCTACTAGTTATACAATTATATGGTTCAGAGATAATTGCGGCAAAAAAAAATCTTCATCTCTCTAAATAAATGATTATTTCATGTTCTTCAGATTGTGGACAATGCAAATGCAAAACACATGTGGTTGGACTTCAATGTGATCAGTGTATGGATGGCTACTACAACCTCAACATGTCTGATATATCATGGCTGCCAACCATGCAAATGCAACTCATCTGGAACACGCAACGGATACATCACATGCCATCAGTATTCCGGTCAGTGCAAGTGTAAACCAAATTCACTGGTAATAGATTAACACACATCTACTGTATTACCCATTAAAGAATTAAAAAAAAAAAGGATCTACCTCACCCATGCTGTTCCCAGGGAGAAGACCCAAAATGCTGATGGTACAGCTGGAAGGTAAGTCTTTAAAGGAATAGTTTACTGAGAAAGCGAACTAGGAGGTAGAGGAGCAATGTTACCTCCCGTTCTTCAATTAATCAGGGAGCCAGAGTGAAGTTGCGAATTTTACCTCTTGCACAATACACCGCCAGTTCCTCGAGAGGTTCTGACTGTTTCCGGTTTCATTTAACTATAGCGCCCATTAGTGTGTGGGCGCAATATACTTAAAGGAATGCCGGAAACACTTCGGGACTCGTCAGAGGGGCCGCCAGTTCTTTTAAACAACTAATCTTTACTTCATCCACAATCTCCTCCAGAAGCGTGACCAGTTCTTTTAAACAGCTGATCAAGGATCTTCTGGAGGAGATTGCAAATTATCTGGTGGGGATCACGGCCTGCGGCCCTATAGTTAAGTTACTGGTCAGTAGCTATTACATCTTAATTAGGGGGAATATTTTGCCTTTTGTTCCCCTTTTACCATTACGAATCTATCATTCCCCTACCTGACCGTATCTCTGTTTTAGTAACAACATTTTGGTGACCAATTCATGTAAAATTGCATCTCTTTTCTTTAAATAAATATCCCGGTGGTTCATTTTAACTGTATGTAACTCAAAGAAAATGTATTTATGTTCTGTTAAAGCACCAACAAAATGATTTGTGTCTTTACAAACAACGCATAGTGTATAGATTATTATTATTATTGTTTTGTATTCCTATAGTCAGCTTCATCGTTCCGACGTTGTTAAAATAATATAATTTGCTTACTGTATTCATGTCCCTTTTGGTAAATTAGGGCTTTATATATATATATTATTTTTTTGTCAAAAACTGTTTTATGCTTAAAAGTTCTAAGCAAATATTTCTATGCCAGTTTCTTATTAAACCAAAATAAATGGATTTTTTTTTTTACATATTCTTTGCTACGGGGTGCTTTGTGATAAATCTTTCCATTTTTTCCCATTTATATTTCTTTGAACTGTTCCTATGAAATGCAAAATAAGTCAACATAATTCACTGATCGCGTACATGGTTGGGTTACTATCAAGGGCCATATAATTTTAATTTTGTAATTCAATGCCAAGCTGATATAATAAACGGCCGCCTCTAGCATTATTATATGTTCCTTTACAAGACGTTCTTTTTTGTTTGTAGCTCCCATAGGTATTTTTCAAAAATTAGATTTGATTATAGCAATTTATTACTTTCAAATATTTGAAGAGGAGCTACAAACGCATAAGGACAAAATTTATCAAACGCCTGAAATACACTGCGCCTATAATACACTTTGAAATGTGATGTATTGGAATATTATGATAAAGTGAGCACGGAACATCTAGCTACCGTCTCAATATCTTTGTACTAAGCTGAAACCGGCAGATTTAAAGGTTTGTGGGCTTTTTTTTTTTAAATAAAATCAATTACAATAGCGGAAAGGAAATTCTGTAACATGATTTGTAATTTTGGAAATATATGTTTGAACATTTCTATTGGTAAGATATTAGAAGAAAAAAGTGAAAGAGTGAGATATTGTAAATGTGTATGCTGGCCATACACCTGGACCATGTTACATCAGTCTAGTGTTTCAGCTGCCACCAATGTCAAACTAATAATAACATTGGAAGTGGTGCTGGTTCTCACCTTCCAACAGTCCAATTTATTATCAAAAATGATTGGTTTTGACATTACGCGAATTTGAGAGTCGCAGGAGCAGTGGAAGATGTTCCTAGTGTATGGAATCTTACAGCTTAAAGGACAACTATACTTTAAAAATTAGATTTTTTAAAATGAAAAGCCCTTATGGAAAGGAGGGAGAAGAAATGTCTATTATACCAATATGCGAGTAAATATCGAATTATCGAATTTGCGAGTAAAATGTCTATTATACCAATGCGCGAGTAAATATCGAATAAACGAATATGCAAGTAAAATGTCTATTATACCAATATGCGAGTAAATATCGAATTAACGAATTTGCGAGTAAAATGTCTATTATACCAATACGCGAGTAAATAACGAATAAAAGAATATGCAAGTAAAATGTCTATTATAACCAATACGCAAGTAAATATCAAATAAACGAATATGCGAGTAAAATGTCTATTATACCAATACGCAAGTAAATATCGAATTAACGAATTTGCGAGTAAAATGTCTATTATACCAATACGCAAGTAAATATCGAATTATCGAATCCACAAGTAAAATGCCTATTATACCAATACGCGAGTAAATATCGAATTAACGAATATGCCAGTGATATATACGAAGGTACCTTCTATGATGCAGTCGATGGAGAGTTCGATAGCCCTTGAATAGTTGAGTAAACCTCTAAACTTTCGGTAACCCTCGAATCTGCAAATCGCTTGTGGGAAAAGAATCGAATCTGCAAGTTGTTCATGGGATAATTATCGAATGTTCGAACATGGAGCTCAAAAGTAGCGTGCGTGAGAGTAAAAACGATTTTTAGAAAGTCTTCGATATTCGAACATGTTCCCCAGACCATTTCCCAGGTCCCACAGCCATTTACATTAAAGGGCATGTCCACCCCTTTAGAAAACTTTTGATATGCGGTAGGGCATGCTCCAATGTAAACAGCCCTAATTGTTAATCTGCCTGCATATTCAAGCCCCTCCATTCCCCTTATTAATTTAGTTGCCCTTCTCTGAACTGCCTCAATTTCCAAGATGTCCCTTTTGTATATGGGATTCCAAAACTGCACCGCATATTCCAAATGTGGCCTTACCAGTGCCTGTAAAGAGGGAGATAATATTTTTCTCTCTTGATTCCATTCCCCTCTTTATACAAGACAATATCTTGCTAGCTCTAGCTGTTGCTACCTGGCATGTTTGCACAGCTAAGTCTGTTATCTACCAGAACCCCCAAATCTTTTCCATTCAGATGCACTTAACACAGAGTTATTTATGGTGTAGGTGGCACAGGGATATTAAATCCCAAATGCATCACCTTACATTTATCAACATTGAATCTCATCTGCCATTCTGCTGCCCATTTTGATAATCTATCTAGGTCTGCTGCAGCACTTGCACATCATTGGAAGTTTCCAAAGTCTGCATAATTAGTGTCATCAGCAAACACAGAGACCTTGCTCTCAATGCCCCCTTCTAAGTCATTTATAACAATTAAACAGAAGCGGCCCCAGTACAGACCTGAGGAACTCCGCTTAGAATTTAGCCCACATAGATGTAGCTCCATTAACCACCACTCTCTGTTTGCGGTCCAATAACCAGTTCTCTATCCATGAACAAATGGTTTTTCAGGCCAACAGTCCTCAGTTATACATTAGTCGCCTATGTGGCACAGTATCAAAGGCTTTGCAAATCCAAATAGATACCACATCCACAGCTGTGCCTGAATCTAACTTCTTACTCACTTCTTCATAAAAACCAATTAGAATTGTCTGGCATGATCTATTTCTCATAAATCCATGCTGACTACACTAATAGATGATCTCTGGAGACAAAGTCAAGGAAATGATCCCTTAACAAAGTTTCCATCACCTTCCCTACCACTGATGTTAGGCTCAGGTCTAAGTTACCAGGTGTGAACACTACCTTTTTTGAATATTGGTATTACATTGGCTTTTTCCAATCCAGACGGCACATCCCAGACAAAAGCAAATCTGAAAAGATGAGACACAGTGGTTTGCTAGAACGAACTAAGCTCTTTTAAAATCCTAGGATGCAATCCAATGGTCCTGGCGCTTATTGATATTAACTTTGTCTAAATGATTCCGTACATATCCTCTGTTATCCAATGTGGAAACTCTTCATTTCCTCCCTGCACATTGTTACAATCCCTACTGTAAGGATTCTCAACAGTAAAAACCGATGTAAAAAAACGGTTTAGCAGATTAGCCTTTTCGGCATCCTCTACAACCACCTCAGCTCCATTATTTAATGGTCCCACATTCTCAGTCCTCATTTTACCATTTATATACTTAAAAAACATCTTGGGGTTGGACTTGCTTGTTCGGCAATCCGTATTCATTTTCTATTTTAGCTAGTTTAATTGCTTTCTTGCACTCTTTATTACAACTTTTGAAGTCCTGTAAGCCTGTTCTGTGCCTTCTGCTTTCAAAATTTTAAAAGCCCTTTTCTTTTTTTCCATTTCCCTTTTTACCTGAGCATTAAGCCATGCAGGAGTGGACCTAATTTTTTACACTGTTTCCTAAAGGAACCGATTTGGAAATGTTATAGTTTAATATCCCTTTAAAAGTGGTCCAATCTGCTCAGTTCTTTACCTAGAAACAGTTCCCCCCAGTCTATGAGCAGGAGCGATTCCTTTAAAAGCATAAAATTAGCTTTCCTAAAGTTAAAAGTTTTTGTTAAGCCAGTGCACTTTAGTTTCTGCCAACCTATATTAAATCACACTATATCATGGTCACTATTCCCTAAGTTCCCATTACCTTCATCTCCAAAATGAGCTTGGGTTATTAGATACACCAGATCCAACAACGCATTCTTTCTAGTAGGAACTTCTACCATCTGTGAAAGAAAATGCTCATATAGGAAATTAAGAACTTTATACCTTTTGAGTGGGCTGGCAGTTCCATTACTCCAATCTATTTCAGGGTAGTTAAAATCCCCCGTAACCAGAACAAGCCCCAACCAGCAGCCTTCGCCAACTGCATATGGAGATTCATTTCCACCTCTTCCCCGGCATTTGGGGTATAACACACTCCAACAATTAATTACCTACCTTCTGCTTCCTGTACACAGTTCCACCCATAATGTTCTTGCTGCATCGTTTGCTCCCCCATCATTCCATCTTTAAATTGGCTTCAATTCCTGTTAACATACATACATACTCCTCTCCTTTCTTATTAACTCGGTCATGTCTAAATAAGGAGTACCCTTCAATATTTACTGTCCAGTCGTGTGAATCATTAAGCCATGATTCTGCTATACCAATTACATCATACCTTTCCTTTAACGCTATTATTTCAAGTTCGCCGGTTTTTCCAGCCAGACTCCTTGCATTTGTAAACATACATTTTAGATTATCAATGATTTACTTCCATACATGGTCGTACATGCCTCTTACCCTCTATGCTCCCCCCTCCTCCTTCTCCTCCTCCGTTGTGTTACTAGCCCCCAGATCCCTAACTTCTCTATCTACCCCTGTGTAGTAAACGTTCCCTCCCCCCATACCTAGTTTAAAATCTCCTCCAACCCCCTAGCCACTTCTCCCCCAAAACAGTTGCACCATCACCATTGAGGTGCAATCCGTCACTACTAAAGAGCCTGTAGCCAACAGAAAAGTCAGCCCAGTTCTCTAAAAACCCAAACCCCATCTCCTTACACCACTCTCTTAGCACGCATTATACTCTGAGCTCCCGTTGCCTCCCTAGCGTAGCACGTGGCTGCGGTAGTATTTCTGAAATCACTACCCTGGAGGTCCTGCTTTTAACTTGGCCCCTAATTCTCGGAAATCATTTTTAAGGACCTCACCTCCACCTCTAACTTTGTCATTGGCACCAATGTGAACCAAGACCACGGGTCACTCCCAGCCCCACCCAATAATCTGTCTACACGATCCACCACATGTCGAACCCTAGCACCAGGCAGACAACACAGTTCGGCATGCAGGGTCCTGGCGACAGATTACCCTATCTACCCTTCTAATAATAGAATATTAAAGGGACTGTCCATCCCTCTCTACAAAAATCTATATCTTGTACAATACCCCCCAAAACCTGGACATCGTTTTATACAAAATCTTTAATTCAGCTCCCAGACTGAGATATTATACTTACATGCGCCTTGATCCACCGCCGCTTCTGGTCTCCTCACTCTGTCTCCACTGCGGCTGCCATTCCCAGACACTTCTGGGAATGGCAGTCAGTGATTGGCCGTGATGTCACTGTCTGACTGCCTTACCCGGAAGTGCAAACCCGGAAGTGCAAAGCCGCAAAGGAGGATCAAAAAAATATGACTCACCATTAGTTGTATGTCAATGATCGATGTCACCACTATGGCCTTGACTGATAGCTAGCACCCAGAAGAGGTGGGGGGGACCGGTGGACCTTGAGGTTAATATCTTCTTCCATAAGTGGCAAGAAGGAAGGTAAGTATTGGAAAATAGGGTTAAGGAGGGTGAACATTGTGTGGTTAAAAGTTTGTTAGTGGTGAATTCACCCTTCAACTTCTACTACAGATAAAACAAATGAAGGGCTACCATTAAAGGGGGGTGGGTACAACCATTCTTCTGTACAGGATAATGCCTGCCTGACTCTTATTGGATAATGAACCTACCAAAACTAATCAGCAGGGGGTCAGGCCAAAGTCTGCTGGTAGTACATTCTGTACTTTTATAGATTTAGTTGCTCACAGCTCAGTACAGAAGTCAATGTCACAGAAGGGGAAACATTTTTTGTACAATGTATTTTTCCTACACTTCATATGAACATTCATTTATACAAGACATAGGTTACAGTCAGCCACGTGAATGGCAAAAGATCTGTGTTTCTCTCAATTCCTTAATACACGGGGCCGCACATTTCTTTCTAGGGACACAGACTAATGCAATAAAACAGATGGAAGTTAAATGAGGTAAAACAGCATTTGTTACTGGTTCATTGTTTCTTGTGCTGTGAATGAATCAATCGGCAGGTGGAATAAAAGGGGCATTAAAAATGGACATTTGGAAAATGATATTCTCTCCCAGCCATAAATCCTTATTTCTAAGCAGTAGAACTAACTTTAATACATGTGTTACCTTTCTCGCATAGGGCGGAACGCTGTGAACTGTGCAAAGAACATTTCACCGCGAAGCTGAAGGTAACCTTTCTGCCATCGATGTTTGCAAGCCTTGTAGATGTAACAAAGCTGGGACGATAAGTGAGGACATTCCCTGTGAACAGGTAAAAGTTTTACACATTATAGTGCAGAGTCATTTACTAAACTGTAGGTAAAACAAATAGCTTTATTTAATAAGCGGTGCTAATATTTGCCTGTGCTGTAAATTTGTAACAACCAATCAGAGAAATTCCTTTTACTGGTCTACTACAGTTAGAAAACATTTAAAAACATCTGATTGGTTGCTGCAGATTAACAGCACAGGCAAAATGTTGCACCTCTTATTAAATAAGAAAATGAGCATCAATAATTCTCAATGTCTGCAACCATCACTTTATAAACCTACATTGACTGGGGATACAGATAAATAGAAAATTGAGCACTGACTTTTAATGTTGTTGCTTAATGTCGAGAGCAAACTATAGTGAAAATAAGTTCTTAAAACATTTCTTATCACTAGATAATATAAGATGAGAATTTTGATAGGGGATTCATCACACAAAAAGTCACAAACATAGAGAATTAATTGTTGGATAATATCCCATATAACGCTTCATATCCCCCTGTCTTATTTCCACTGCCTTCCAGTGGACATTGTTATGGCAGGTTCATTGGTCAGTTTAAAAAAAAAGCTGGATGAGTTTCTGCAAACAAGAATGTTGCAAGTTACTGGTATTGATACATAAAGTGCAGTTGATCCAGGGAAATTTCGATTGCCACTTGGAGTCAGGAAGGAATAAATTTGTGGGGATCAATAGTTAGGCAGGGAATGAGGATATTGCTAGATGGGTTGGACTGGATGGAAGTAGTCTTTATTCAACCTTAATACTATACAATACTATATTATACTAGAAATGGACACAAAACCAAATTCAAGCCGAACTTTATGAGTTCAGACGAACTCGAACTATTCAAACTAGTTAATTTTTCCAGACTCGCGGCTGTATTTTGATAATTCTAATAAATTCGATAATTATCAAATTTAAGGACTGTTGTTTTCGATAACCTTCGAATGTACGGATCGTTTTCGCTAACCCTAGAATATATCGGTCGCTAACCCTCGAATGTATTCTTTGATTTTCAGTATCCTTCGAATGTATCGTTCATTTTCGGTAACCCTCCAATGTATCTTTTGTTTTCAGTAACCCTCAAATGTATGGATCGTTTTCGCTAACCCTAGAATGTATTGTAACTAACCCTCAAATGTAGTGTTCGATTTCGGTAATCCTCGTATTATCGTTCTATTTCCACTAAGCCTCAAAGTATCATTTGGTAACCCTCAAATTGGCCGTACACCTCGAATGTAGCTTGTGCAAAAATCAACAATTGCCGTGTGGGAGTTTCTCATTGGCTCCCGGTGACAACACGGTTGCAGTGTGCAGTCTGTGCCTGCAACGTGTTAGGTGTGGGAAGAATGCAACATTTCTGGGCAAGTCTTTTATGAGGAGGCATATGATGCTCCACCACTTTGCCCGGTGGGGCAGTGGTCAGGGAACATGCAGGCACCCACGCGTTCCTTCCTCGTGCCCAGGTAGCCACCATTCCACCTCCTCCCGATCCAGCCCCATCAGCTACTTCTTAGTGGAAGTTAGGAAGAGACAGCCTTTGGCCCCAGCATGTGTGTGTTAAGAGGCCTCTTGCTGCTGGGGTTGTCAGATAAAAGGCAGGTCTCTCTTCGCCAGTTGTTGGAGCAGAGGCAGAAATTGTCCCCCAGTCACCCCCAAGCTCAGTGTCTCACAGCGGCTTAGCCAAACTCCTAGCGGTGCAGCTGCTACCATTCAGCCTGGTAGACAGTGCAGCGTTCAGGGAGTTTGTGGCCATTGGCACACCACAGTGGCAGGTGCTTGGCCGAAGGCGTATCAGTCCTGACGACCATCTGCAGGGAAATATTCTGCTTCGCTGGACCACAGTGGGCAGTGTCCACATTACTATGGAGCGTGTCAGCAAGTAAGGCCAGGGGTGGTATGTCTCATTAACGCCCAGTGGGCCATTCTGCTAGCCAGCAGAGACGTGGCACAGGGCACAAGTGGTGAGATGGCGGTACCACCAGTATTGGTGATACACCAGACTCCACCCCCGCCCTCCTCATCTGGGAGTCCTCTTGCTGGAAATCCCTGTGCCCCCCCAGAGCCACACCGGGGCAGAGGTGTGGCAGCACGCAAGGGCAGGCTGAGAGGTGGCTGACCCCACACCACCTCTCAATAGGCAAGTTAGTGTGTAACAATGCCACCAACATCCTGTCTGCCCTTCGCTTGGGCAGAGTCAGCAAGTTCCTTGCCTGGCACACGTTTTCAGCCTTGTTGTCCAGTGGTTCCTCACCAAGTACCTGGTCTGCAGGAGGTACTGAGGATGGCTAGGAGGGTGGTCCAGGGTACTAGAGGAAATGGGGCATTCCTCTAGGGGAGGTCTCTACCTTCCCAAGTACCACATGTCACCCGTGGTTGGGGAGTGGTTGAGCCAGACACTATTGTGGACAATGAGGACATGGGGTCCTCTGGGTTCGGCAATTGTGGCATATGGGTATGCATATGCTGCAATGCCTGCCCAAGGACCCCAGGATTAAGGCCATCAAAGAGAAGGGCAGTACTGGGTGGCCACCCTTATAGATCCCGTATTAAGGGTAAAGTGTCGAGTTCATTCCCACATCTCCCACAACTCAATCACAGTTAAAATTTTATATATAAATGTGACACTTGCCTTGGACATTGGTCGGATGTCCTGGAGTAGTTAGCTTGCGCTGTCGCTTCAAGTCGGCCACACTCTTTTGGAGTTGTGAGGTGGTCAGTGTGTATTTGGAACTGTATCAGCAGTTTCCTCTGCAAGTGGCGCATAATGTGCCTTTTGCGCGACTTTATATTGGGGGTGCCCATTGGCATTGTCGTACCCCTGCCTGGTAAGGTACTCCACTACCATGCGCTGACATTCCATGCTGGACATGGTGACTCTAGGCTAATAGTGGAATAACACACACCCACTCAATTTTAGAGCCTGGATTGCATATAGAAAGTCAATGGGAAGAGGGGATTATAATCGAAAGCAGAAAAATCGAATATGCAAGTAAAATGTCTATTATACCAATACGCGAGTAAATATCGAATTATCGAATCTGCGAGTAAAATGTCTATTATACCAATACGCGAGTAAATAGCGAATAAACAAATATGTGAGTAAAATGTCTATTATACCAATACGCGAGTAAATATCGAATAAACGAATATGTGTGTAAAATTTCTATTATACCAATACGCAAGTAAATATCGAATTATCGAATATGCGAGTAAAATGTCTATTATATCAATATGCGAGTAAATATCGTATTATCGAATTCTGCAAGTAAAATGTCTATTATACCAATACGCGAGTAAATATCGAATTAACGAATCTGCAAGTAAAATGTCTATTATACCAATACGCGAGTTAATATCGAATTATCGAATTGCAAGTAAAATGTCTATTATACCAATACGCGAGTAAAATTCGAATTAACGAATCTGCAAGTAATGTTATTATACCAAACGCGAGTAAATATCGAATTATCGAATTGCAAGTAAAAAAGTCTATTATACCAATACGCGAGTAAATATCGAAATAAACGAATATGCAAGTAAAATGTCTATTATACCAATACGCAAGTAAATATCGAATTATCGAATTTGCGAGTAAAATGTCTATTATACCAATACGCAAGTAGTAAAATGTCTATTATACCAATGCACAAGAAAATATCGAATAAACGAATATGCAAGTAAAATGTCTATTATACCAATATGCGAATAAATATCGAATAAACAAATATGCAAGTAAAATGTCTATTATACCAATACGCAAGTAAATATCGAATTATCGAATTTGCGAGTAAAATGTCTATTATACCAATACGCAAGTAAATATCGAATAAACGAATATGCAAGTAAAATGTCTATTATACCAATATGCGAATAAATATCGAATAAACGAATATGCAAGTAAAATGTCTATTATACCAATACGCAAGTAAATATCGAATATCGAATTTGCGAGTAAAATGTCTATTATACCAATGCGCGAGTAAATATCGAATAAACGAATATGCAAGTAAAATGTCTATTATACCAATATGCGAGTAAATATCGAATTATCGAATTTGCGAGTAAAATGTCTATTATACCAATGCGCGAGTAAATATCGAATAAACGAATATGCAAGTAAAATGTCTATTATACCAATATGCAAGTAAATATCGAATTAGCGAATTTGCGAGTAAAATGTATTAACCAATGCGCAAGGAAATACGAAAAAGAATATGCAAGTAAAATGTATATTATAACCAAATCCGCAAGTAAATATCGAATAAACGAATATGCGAGTAAAATGTCTATTATACCAATACGCGAGTAAATATCGAATTAACGAATTTGCGAGTAAAATGTCTATTATACCAATACGAGAGTAAATATCAAATTGACGAATATGCCAGTGATATATACGAAGGTACCTTCTATGATGCAGTCGATGGAGAGTTCGATAGCCCTTGAATAGTTGAGTAAACCTCAAAACTTTCGGTAACCCTCGAATCTGCAAATCGCGTGTGGGAAAAGAATCGAATCTGCAAGTTGTTCATGGGATAATTATTGAATGTTCGAACGTGGAGCTCAAAAGTAGCGTGTGTGAGAGTAAAAACGATTTTTAGAAAGTCCTCGATATTCGAACATGTTCCCCAGACCATTTCCCAGGTCCCACAGCCATTTACATTAAAGGGCATGTCCACCCCTTTAGACAACTTTTGATATGCGGAAGGGCATGCTCCCCCAACCCCAACCGCATTAATATAATTGTTAGAAAGTCCCCCGATACTTACTTACCTTCCCTCTCTCCTCTGCCGCAGTTTTCCAGCCCTCTGCTTGCATGGAATTGCAAGCAGGGGGTGGGATCGGCAGCCGCATCCGTGATTGGCTGAGAGGCAGCCAATCTTGGTCGCGGCTGCCGGGAGTTCTGAACAGAGAGGGAAGGTAAGTAAAGATTGGAAAAAGGGTTTAATGTTAGGGGGAGGGAGAGAAAAACAGGAGGGAGGGAGGGGGGGGAGGGCTGCACTGAGCATGCCTCAAACCTTGACGAGGTTGAGGCAGACTCAGGCAAACCATGAGTCACACACTGCTCCTACACAGCAGTTTCCTGGACTTTGGAGGGGCACAGCAGGGGAACTATTTTGAGCAGGAATGTAAGGTAAGGATTGTTTTAAACTACTTGATGTGGCCAGTAAGGGGTTAAATTTTAGTTTTGGGGGTGGACATGTCCTTTAAGTTACCATTGATATTTTAGTAGTATTTCATTCGAACTTTTCAAACTATTTGACTCCCAACTTTAATGGGTCCGTTTTCGAACTTTCGAACTTTCCATATAGTTTGAACGTTCGAAAACAGACAGAATTTTCGGAAGTTCGTCCATCTCTAGTTTCATACTATGGTAATTGAAAATATAGCTCTGTTCCAGTATAAGCAATTCCCTATCTACTTCTCCCCCCCCAATAAAAAATCTAAAATGTCTCAATGTCTTATCAATCACCCCCAGTGCTACAAACGTGCTCCCTTCAAATGAAGATCTACAGTATGTATTTCTTTAACGCGCATACATATATTCAATACAAAACTACAGCAGCACGTAGTAAGTAAAAAGGCTTTAATACATACGCAGCATACATCTGGGCACAGATCGTGCTGCTGTAATTTTGTATTGACTATACTACTGGTGTAAACAGCTTTGTACAAGATACACAGAATTAGGAGTGCTGCAGCCCTATTGGGAAATGTTATATATATATATATAGGTAAGTATCCCTTTCACCCTTCACAAGAGCATTTTAGTAATCACCCTCTGTTCTCCAATTCTCATGTACAATTTTCTAAAAGTCTTTCCAACATACCATATCTCACATATGCACTTTATACCATATGTCACATTATACGATTTACAGTTATAAAATCCTTTCCATCTGTGTTTTTCCTTACCCAACATGATAAAATCCCTCCCAGTATTTACATATTTACAATTTGTGCAATTACCGCATTCAAGCATCCCTTTTAATTTCTTCAAGATTTCTAGGGTCATATTTATAGGTTCTTTAAACTTTTTTCCTTCTTTAACGCTGCCTTTTCGCCAAATTTGGACTTTTCGCTATTTATAAAGCAGTGATAACCAGTAGTGAAAGGTCATTACCGCTACTTTTCGCTTTTCGACATACGCTTTTCGCTGTAGTTACCACTCAAGCATATTTATAAAATGTCAAAAAGTGTATTTTTGCGTTAAGTTCAGCCACTCCAATTCGCCAAGTCTGAGGTGGCGAAAACGCATAATTGGCCATTTATTTAGCCTGCCAATGGGTCCATGGAAGGTGTCAGTACATTGTGGAGTTTCTCAATACCAATAAGTACCCAGGGGGTATTAGACTATTTTCCAGAATTTGCTGTAATACGATCTGCGAGTTCGCTTTTTAAGGTTAATTTTTAAAGAACTTTTTTTTTAAAAGGTTCCTATTTTCTTTATTTACCAATAAAGTCAAATGGGGGTCTGAGGGACATATTTATAAAGGGGATTATTTTTGCTTTTTTCCCCCACCAGCCTTTACACCAGTTTTTTAAACTTTCAACTTTTCTTTTCATCAGTTATTAAAAAGGCGAATTTTCATCAAAAGTGAAAATTATCTAGCAAAAAGTAGCACCAATAATGCTGATAAAGTTCAGCACATATGATGGTAAATAGTTAATACTCCCTGGTGGTTTTTCAAAGTAGTATTAAATTGGTTAATACACACTGAACACCTATCTTTGTTATTTAAAAATAGCCCAACACATGTGGTGTTTTTTTAGCCAAAGATACAATAAATAGTGTAAATCTCAAAAGGCAAATTTTCTCTATTTTATTAATAGGACATTATTTAGTATTGTTTATTTTCAGCAAACTGCAGCTAATTATCAAACCTGTTACATTAATATGGGAACATCCCATAGTGCTGGGTAAGAAATAGTCATGTTAATGGAACATTCCAGTAAGTAATGATTTTTGGCGAAAATTCTGGTAAACAATCCAACAAAAGGGAGAAAAGAGTCAAAAAGGCGAAATTTTACCATATTTATAAATGGCTTTAAATAAAAAAAATAGCTCTGAAATAACACTAGAGAGCAATCTCTCTTTTCGCAGTGATACCACACTTAATGCAATGAATATGGCGAAAACTACCGTCACACATCGCCGCAGCGATACTTCTCCGCAAAGGCAAAAGCGAAAAGAGTGTTTTTATAAATAAGGTGACAATAGCGCTATTTGTCATTGCGATGTCCTGCCATATAAATATGCCCCCTAGTATCAGTTATGTTATATAGTAGTAGTATATTCTTTGTAGTATTAGGTCTCTTGATGATTATATTGGATCTTTTTCCTACTACTTTAAAGAGGTCCTAATCCCCTTGTAGTATAGACCAGTGTTTCTTAAATATTTTTGCTATCCTGGAGCTATCTTTATTATAGTACAAGTACAAGAACAAGTGTTGGCTTTATTTTATCATTATCCTTTCTCTTAGATTTAGGGGTCAGGGGCTTTCACTTTCCTTAGTTTCCTTTTTCTTGCCCTCTCTATTGTCCCCTCTATACATTCCTGGGGATAATGTAAAAAAAAAGATCTTATACCAATAAGTTTAGCTTATTCCGAAAATGTCTCTTCTTCCGAACATTTTTTTCTTATTCTAAGCATTTTGCCTGTTGGAACCCCCTCTAGCCAGGTATGTTTATGGGCGCTCCCAAAGTCAATATAGGTGTTATCGTCAACCTCTTTAAAAGTGGTGCTTGTGATAAATTTAAATATCCCCTTCAATATTAAGGTCCAAATGTGACCTTATCCTTACTATAGATACTTTGGAAGATAAGACAATCATGACAATCATACTAGATAAATTTCTCTAGTGAGTCTGGGGTGCCCCCCCCTCCCTGCACTAACAAGATATCATATATGTATCTTCTCCAGATATCATCTATGTATCTACCCAGACACATCTTTCCTCCCAGTACCCAACAAACAGGGGCAAAAACAATTCCCATGGCCGTGGTGGTCTGTTGAATATAAAAATTCACATCAAATGTGAAACAGTTGTAACAAAGAATAAATCAATACATTTAAAGGGGAAGTTCAGTGCAAATATATATGTTTTTCAGAAAAAAAGCAGTATTTTTTATCCCAATGATGTTAATCTGCCAATTCAGCATTTTGTCTGTGTATAAATAAATGCAAGCGAAATACTGACTTCCTGTTTGCAGGACCCCTAATAGAGACATTTATGGTCTTGCCCTTGACCATTAAACAGTAGAAATTACTGTTAGGAACATTCCAAGGATGTGGTGCATCCTGGGAAGAAGAAGGACCGTTAGAACCTGAAATGTCAGCTCACTAATGTCAACAGCAGGGAACAGCAAAGGGTATGAAATCAACTGATTTTTCAAAATGAGAGAGAAAATATAGTATAACTAAGAAGGCATTACACAAAGTAACGATTTAACAAATATTGATCATTTCCACGGAACTGTCCCTTAAATTACGTAAAAATTTACATAAAAAAATATTTGGAAGGTTCCTTACCCTCTTGGTAAGGGATAACAATACAGGGATGTACTATCCATCGTAACTAATAAATGACTAGGTTCCCAATTCAGGTCCACCAGAGAGTTAAGTACCTTCATGGTAGTTTGGCTTTAGCACAAAATAGTCAAGTTCCTATTTAGATATAATGTTGTTTTCAAAATCCTCGTAACCGGTAGGGTTAAAAGTAGATTTGGATTTTGAATTTAGTATTACTAATGAATTCCTGTTCATTCAGTAGACCTTCTAGAGATGATAGTGTCTTTAATTCTACTTCTGTATGTTCCATAATATCTATCCTGTTGACATTCCTTTCTCCTTTTCTCCTTTTTCTATATTCAAGAAATATTTTTTCAAACTTAAAATTCGCATGAATTTATGGAGACCAATGTACACCCTGAACTTAGTGTATCTACTGATTTTTTGGGGGGGAAACTTCAGACCTTTTCTCTAAAGGGTAGCCTCCGGAGATTTAATTTTCCTTTTTGACAAATTAAAAAAAAACCTTTCTCTTGAAGACTATCATTATCTATCTCCTCTTCTATTGTTTGCTTTTCCTGGGGGAGTTTCCCTTCCTCTCTTTTTCTGACATACCGGTATATATAGTTTTATATGGCAATGATGGTCTCTCTCTCATCAATCTATCTTTTTATGTCATGTCATCTAATTATTCATTTATTTACAATTAAATTTCAATATGGGTAGATTAAAAAAGGATCTAGGGGTGGCACAGTGGGTCAGTGATGTCCAACCTTTATACCCTACTCTTTAAACCTACCTAACAGTTGATCCAGAGGAAGGAAAAAAAAAACAGCTAAAAATTGGGGGATTCCTTCCTGAATACAAATGACAATCTAACAGTATCCCTGGATCAACCAGAACTACAGTATATGTATTAATACCAGTAATTCTCAATATTATATAGTATCCCTGTACCAACCAGAACGAAGTATAGTATAAATACAGTAATTCTCAATATGATATCGTATCCCTTGTTACCAACCAGAACTACAGTATATGTATTAATACCAGTAATTCTCAATATTATTTAGTTTTAGAAACTTATCCAGGCCACTTTTAAAGCTATTCAATGAACTTGCCATTACCACATCTGCTGGAAGACAGTTCCACAGTTTCATCGTTCTCACTGTAAAGAAACCTCTCCTAACTTGAAGATGAAACTTCTTTCCTTCTAGTCTTAAAGGTTGTTCCAGAGTCCCCTATTTCTTTCTATTTCTTTCCAGGGGACTCTTCTATTAAGGCAACTTTTCCTCAGGTGGAAAGACCACACTGGTCTGAAACATGACACATGCTGTATATCCCAAATAAACACTGTTTTTTGGCTCTTGTGTGGAATTATCTTTTGTATCTTGGAAAGCTATAAAAGACTGGTGAACCATTGACACAATTTGAGCCTCTTTAACTGACTCAAGGACCTGCTGCCTGGGTGTCCGTGTTCGTTTAAAGGGACATACAATTGAGTCAAAGCAAAGTTGTTATATTTATTACCTGAGATGATAACCATAGCAAGCCTTCAGAATACATAGTTCCATGAACTAATCAGCTTGGAAAAGTAAATATATGTTAGCTATGGTTATCATGTCATATAGCCGCTTTTGCTATGCTTGATCTTTAAAAATTATTACACAGTCAGGGGGATTTACGGAGGTTCATTTTAAGGGGTTAAAGTCACACTAAATAATTTACAATCGGTTAGCATGACTGTAACCCCTAGATTGTGGCAGCTGCACAATTATCGGAAGAGACACTCCCGCAGCCACCGCAGAGGCTGTACGGCAATGCACATGAAAGTATTTAACACCAATTGATAACCGGTATCAAATACTTACATGTTGATTCGATTCACCCAGAGCTGCGCAACCTCAAGTACGGGAGATTTGCCCAGAGCAAGCGTGGCTCTGGGAGAATCTCCCTGTGTATTTCTTGGTATACAAAGGTATCACCAAATATTTCCATTGTGCTAAGGAATTGTAGTACCAACCCCTGAAAATGGAATATGTATAAGAAAAAAGGGGCACGTCATTCTCAAGTCAATGCATAGTTAGCGCCATGTTGGCTCAGAACAAGAATAAAGAGTGAACATCCAAAGAACTGAGCTCCAGTACTTGTTGTAGAAGAAACTCCATGCTTTCATTAGATCACATGTTTTCCTCAACATTTCTACGGGCTTTGTGCATCAACTTTCCTAATGTAAACCAATCCTGCCTAAGGAAACATTTAAAATCTTAGATGGACCATAAAATATTTGTGAGTGGACTTCAAAAAACAGGCAGTGTGATTCAGAGTGATGGTGTCAACCTTGTTTCACAGTGACTCACAGTTGGAGAAAAGGAGCCGCTTCAATGGAAGGCAGTAATTAATTTGTAACCAAAGGCAGTTGTCCGTATGAAAGGAAGACTGGAACTGCACAAGTAAATTACTTTCCTTTCCATAGATCAGTGATGTTCACTGTGTTGTGCTTGTCACAATTTTACTGTACTTTATGTTAGAACCTGCCTATGTGCATAATACATCTGTACAGTTTACAATGTGCATCATTATGAAAGCATTGCCATCGCTGATAAATATTGAAATTTTTATGGTAGGCGCATGGGATTGCTAGAGGGTAAGGGCTTATCAAACTAAATATGTGGTGGGAATCTACCAGTAATAATGTAATCACAATGGTCTATTTTATTTTTTTAAAGAGAATAAAGTCTGCTAACTTATTAATTTCAGGCGATTCTCTGTGTAATAACCAATATTGCAGTATTTTGAAGTTACCTTATACCTATTCCAATAATTTGTTGCTCATTTCCTCTTCTGTTTCCAATGGTCCTTGGCTTTTGATGATGTATGGTCTACTGTATATGGCTGATGCCAAATAATGATTTTGCTCACAGGGAGGTGTTACCAGAAGCAGAGGAGCTTGGAAAAAAGAGGAGGAGCAGCTTCCATAAAGACCTAAAATTTAGGCAAATAGAATTTCTGAGATTAAAAATATATCAGAGAAGATCCTCATTATATAGAGTTAATTTATGTTTCGACTTTCGACTAATAAAATAATCTTCTAAATGTCTTCTAATTCTGATTCATCTTGGTTTTTAGTTATTATCAAAAATAGTTACTGAAAGTTCAAAATGAAAGGTGCCCAATGTACATGTTAATAAGAAGGGATTACCAAGTTTTCATTCATGAAATTAATTTGCGGAGCTGTAACAACATCTCATTTAAAATTGATTTACAAAGGTGAACAGATGTAATTAGGTCATTGTAACTAATCTTGTTATCAATTCTTTAAGAAAAAAAAGAGAGAGAAAGAAGAAATCTAAGAATCTGAGCAATGACAGAAATAGAAAAATATCCATCAGGCAATAGAGATGTCCGAACTTCTCAAAATCCGGTCCGCTCGATGATCCGCGAATTTTCAAAAAAATTCGAAAATCCGCAAGGGAACCCGCTAAAATTAAAAATACCCTTGAAATAATGAGATTTTTCGTATTTTCGAAAATTTTCGAAATTACGAGTTTCACGTATTTTCGGGAATTTTCGAAATTACGAGTTTTCATGTATTTTCGAAAATATGTATTTTCGAAAATACAAGTAATCCTCGTAAATTCGAAAATTTTCGAAAATACGTATGTATGGAATTAAGAGAAATCCTTGTATTTTCGAAAATTTTCAAAAATACGTGTTTTCCTGGATTTTCGGAAAAATCCGCCGTTCGCAAACGGGATAAATCCGCGGCGGATCCGGGTTCGGATCCGCGAACCGGCCATCCCTATCAGGCAAATGTAGAAATAGCAATACCTGTAGATAGGTCCATGTATGCAATCGTTTTTGGAATAATATAGTTGAATTCCTTGGCATAATGCAAGGGATCCATGGCAGGAAATTCAGAAGCAACATTTACAGGGTTATTCAATAAAAGTTCTTATCGTTAAAAATGGTGTTAATTTTGCCCCAACCAATCAGATATTAGCTTTCAAATGTTAAATAAGATCTGATTGGTTGGGGCAAAATTAGCACAATTTTAAACGATAAGAACTTTTATTGAATCTCCCTGTTTGTCTTTTATCACTGTGTTATTTTGTGTATTCGACATTCATTAGAAATGGGACATTTTTATTGGTGTGATGTACTCCAAGACTGTTACTTGAGAATATTATCTTAAGATGTCATGAAAATGAAATGTCCTAAAATTCAAGTAAATATCCCAAAAAACCAAAGCAACTATATATATATATTTTGATATATATATATATATATATATATTTATTTAACAATAGGGTACACTGGGGCCATTGGGGTACATTTTATTTTGTATAATTCATTTTTTTACTGTCCATTTTTTTACTGAAGGTTACACATACACTGGAATTCACCACCAGCCACAACACATTCTTAAGGAGTAAAGATGGCCGAACTTCCGAAAATCCATTCCGCTTGAGGATTTGCAGATTTCCAAAAAAGTTTGGAAATTCGAAAATCCGTGAACTTTGCCATTAAAGTCAATGGGGGGAAAAGTTCGGAAATTTCCGCCTAAAATAAGGGTTTAAATAACAGTGGTAACTTACTGTAAATGACTCTAGGACCTGGGAAATGGTCTGAGGAACAGGTCCCTGCAGAAAGAACAGCAAAAAACAGTTTCCGCAGGCTGTTTTTGGTAATCCTTGAACAGTGGATTTGAGAATCCCCAAATGAGCTACTAGTCTATACAATTAATATGGTTCAGAGATAATTGCGGCAAAAAAAATCTTCATCTCTCTAAATTAAATGCATTATTTCATGTTCTTCAGATTGGTGGACAATGCAAATGCAAAACACATGTGGTTGGACTTCAATGTGATCAGTGTATGGATGGCTACTACAACCTCAACATGTCTGATTATCATGGCTGCCAACCATGCAAATGCAACTCATCTGGAACACGCAACGGATACATCACATGCCATCAGTATTCCGGTCAGTGCAAGTGTAAACCAAATTTCACTGGTAAGTATTAACACACAATCTACTGTATTACCCATTAAAGAATTAAACTAAAAAAGGATCTACCTCACCCATGCTGTTCCCAGGGAGAAGACCCAAAATGCTGATGGTACAGCTGGAAGGTAAGTCTTTAAAGGAATAGTTTACTGAGAAAGCGAACTACGGAGGTAGAGGAGCAATGTCTTACCTCCCGTTCTTCAATTAATCAGAGGAGCCAGGAGTGAAGTTGCCGAATTTTACCTCTTGCACAATACACCGCCAGTTCCTCTGAGAGGTTCTGACTGTTTCCGGTTTCATTTAACTATAGCGCCCATTAGTGTGTGTGCGCAATATACTTAAAGGAATGCCGGAAACATTCGGGACATTCGGGTCAGAGGTGCCGCCAGTTCTTTTAAACAACTAATCTTTACTTCATCCACAATCTCCTCCAGAAGCTGTGACCAGTTCTTTTTAAACAGCTGATCAAGGATCTTCTGGAGGAGATTGCAAATTATCTGGTGGGGATCACGGCCTGCGGGCCCTATAGTTAAGTTACTGGTCAGTAGCATATTACATCTTAATTAGGGGGAAATATTTTGCCTTTTGTTCCCCTTTTACCATTACGAATCTATCATTCCCTCTACCTGACCGTATCTCTGTTTTAGTAACAACATTTTGGTGACCAATTCATGTAAAATTGCATCTCTTTTTCTTTAAATAAATATCCCGGTAGGTTCATTTTAACTGTATGTAACTCAAAGAAAATGTATTTATGTTCTGTTAAAGCACCAACAAAATGATTTGTGTCTTTACAAACAACGCACAGTGTATTAAGATTATTATTATTATTGTTTTGTATTCCTATATGTCAGCTTCATCGTTCCGACGTTGTTAAAATAATATAATTTGCTTACTGTATTCATGTCCCTTTTGGTAAATTAGGGCTTTATATATATATATTATTTTTTTTGTCAAAACTGTTTTTATGCTTAATAAGTTCTAAGCAAATTATTTCTATGCCAGTTTTCTTATTAAACCAAAATAAATGGATTTTTTTTTACATATTCTCTTGCTACGGGGTGCTTTGTGATAAATCTTTCCATTTTTTCCCATTATATTTCTTTGAACTGTTCCTATGAAATGCAAAATAAGTCAACATAATTCCACTGATCGCGTACATTGGTTGGGTTACTTATCAAGGGCCATATAATTTTAATTTTGTAATTCAATGCCAAGCTGATTATAATAAACGGCCGCCTCTAGCATTATTTATCATGTTCCTTTACAAGACGTTCTTTTTTGTTTGTAGCTCCCATAGGTATTTTTCAAAAATTAGATTTGATTATAGCAATTTATTACTTTCAAAATATTTGAGAGGAGCTACAAACGCATAAGGACAAAATTTATCAAACGCCTGAAATACACTGCGCCTATAATACACTTTGAAATGTTGATGTATTGGAATATTATGATAAAGTGAGCACGGAACATCTAGCCTACCTGTCTCAATATCTTTGTACTAAGCTGAAAACCGGCAGATTTAAAGGTTTGTGGGGCTTTTTTTTTTTAAATAAAATCAATTACAATAGCGGAAAGGAAATTTCTGTAACATGATTTGTAATTTTGGTAAATTATATGTTTGAACATTTCTTATTGGTAAGATATTTAGAAGAAAAAAAGTGAAAGAGTGAGATATTGTAAATGTGTATATGCTGGCCATACACCTGGACCATGTTACATCAGTCTAGTGTTTCAGCTGCCACCAATGTCAAACTAATAATAACATTGGAATGTGGTGCTGGTTCTCACCTTCCAACAGTCCAATTTATTATTCAAAAATGATTGGTTTTGACATTACGCGAATTTGAGAGTCGCAGGAGCAGTGGAAGATGTTCCTAGTGTATGGAATCTTTACAGCTTAAAGGACAACTATACTTTAAAAATTAGATTTTTTAAAAATGAAAAGCACCTATGGCAAGGAGATAGGATTGATTATTCCCACCTCCCAATATTGTTTTGTTGAAGGAGCTACAGTTACGGGAGCTACAGTTTTCATCTGCCAGGTTATGGCCCTGGGCCATTCTATATTAAAGATAGTGCTTGAAGCATACAGGAAAACTGGCAGAAGCAGTTTTCTTTGTCCTGCTGCTCCTCATAGAAATAATATTGGGAGGTAAAAAGCCCCATTCCTACCTCCCTGCCTCAGGTACTTTTCATTTTAACTGTTTTTTAAAAACTTTATATGCAGTATAGTTTCCCTTTAACACAAGTATTTTCTTTCAAATAATAAGGCAGGTAAAAAAAAATAAAATCCAGTGAGACGTTTTTTAAAAAAAAAAAAAAAAAAGAAGAAAAAAAAATTGCACTAAAAGGTTAATTGTGCCTAGTAAAGAAAGAATTACTGATGAGGGTTTCTTTACTATTGATAAACATCAGTTATAGTACAGCATGGATGAAGTAAGTGTGCTGCAGGGGTCAGAGAGCTGGGTATATGACTGTAAGGTTTAGTTTATAAAAGTGGTAGAATGATTCTCTAAAAGAACATTGCTAGTTAGTAGAGTAGGACGGGACTGGCGAGTTTCATTCCAACAGCTGTTTCTGTGGAACTTATTGAAGTTCAGAAAATCCGATTTGAACCCAATTGAATCTGACTTTTTTGAATTTTGAGTATTCTATAACTTTTCTTTACATTTTTGATAGAAATCATCAATTTTCAAATGAAATTTTTAATATTGTAATTGGAAATTTTAAACTTTTGAATTTTAAATTTTTCTAAAAATTTTTCTGTCTAAAATTTCTAATTTTTAATAAGGGTACTTGGATTTTCAAAACCAGCAGAACCGAATTGAAACCGAGTTTGTTTGAAATTGGGATTAATTTCTACTAGTTAGTTTCGTAATTACTGGCCTGTACACAATAGGACAATTATACTCATCTCCCCCTTGTTTCTTTCCTCCATTCCTGCAATTTACCTATGGTAAATGGTAGTCCTCACCTCTGTGTTTTTTACAGAAGTCCTGAAATACTTACTTGAAGACTCCCTCTGCTATGTGGTCCGATCCTCCTCTCTGCCACTGTGAGTGACAGTTTGCGAGGCAGCCAATGGAAAGACATGCTCTACATGGAGGTGTTTCTTCCCATTGGCTGCCTTGCGGACTGTCACTGACAGTGCCAGTGGGGATGATCTGACAGCAGCGGCGAGGAAGTCTTCAAATAAGTTTTGCAGGACTTCTGTAAAGAACCCAGAGGTGAGGATATAGCGTTTTAGGTCCTTACCGTGGGTACTTTGCTGGACTGGATCATGGAAAAGTATAATTTTCCATACACAATACTTTACCTTCAGATGTTACTGCAAAGTTTCACCTGATGTGAAACGCCTTACCTATTCTTTTTTGCCCTTGACTTGCAATCACAAAAAGAATGGCCAGGTGGGAACATCACAGAAACATTGAAAGGTAATAACCACTGACTTGAAAATGCGGTATGTAAACATTAGATATATTAGACATTTGTCTATGGACGAACATCTAATCTATATAAAATCTACCTAGTGTATGTCCGGCATTAGCGTTAGACAATTGGTTTAACAACCTTCAACTTCTAACCCCCTGAAGACTACTGGGCACATCCTGTTAGGCTACTGGGCACATCCTGTTAGGCTACTGGGATCATCATCTTAGGCTACTAGAAACAGCCTGTTCTTTTCATGGAGAGGGAGTGACCATGGCACCCATAACAGTTCTCCCGGATCATTTAGTGATCTGGCATGATGGATCACTAAAGCACTAGAGCTTCCACACCAATCAGATTATCATCCGAAGTTATAATGTGTCGGTTGCTTCAGCTGACAAATATCTAACATTTTTTATACAACTCATAGGGGCTTGTTTAATAAAAGGTGGAAAATGTGGCCTGTGCTTTTAACCTGCAGCGACATATCAGATGTTATAAAATGTATAGTAGACCAGTAAAAAGTCATCTGATTGGTTGAGGCAAATTGACATCCTAGCTATTTTTTGCACCTCTTATTAAATAAGCCTGATACAGTTTTGGTATAAACTGGGGTAGAACCACTTCACATTTCTTAAAATGCTATAACTACATATCGTTTCAGGAACTAAGAGTAGTATTTTTTTATTTAAATAACCTTAAACTGCCCATCCACCATTTTGTCTGCATAAATAAATGCTTCCAAAGTGACTGAGTTTTGTGCCAATTAGTGTCTTTCCTTTTCCTCTGTTGTTCAGTATAAATCTGAGCATGCTTGACCCATCCAAAAGCTTATGTTAATATAGAAAAAAATGCAGATAGGAACATTCCAAGGAAGTGAGCATCCGGGAAAATTTTAAATGAGATATGTGTACCAAATAATTTTAAAATAATGATAATTTCCAATAAACCTTTCCTTTAAATAAAGTGAATGGAATTCTGAAAGTGTATACAATAGGAAGCTATAGAATAAAATACACCTTTAGAATAATGCAATGCGTAAGGAAAAGAAGAAGAGCCACAGAATGCATTTAATGTAAAACTCACTAACCCTGACACCCTTAAGGCCTTTGTCATTCTGGGGAAGAAATAGATTACCTGTCACTAAAAAGTATGGCGTATGCAAATAAGCTTTTTTTCTTTTTTAAAACATGATATGAATCCATGTTGGCCAAATCGAATAGTTCTAAATGAGTCATAATTCTTGTTAACAATACATTTATTCTTAGGATTTTTATAACTGTGGAGGCGCCTTCTTTATTTTCCTTATTGAAATTAAATGATGTTCCTTAGGTGATTCATTCATCACTGCTTAAAGAACTTGCTGAGTTTTTATCCCTATACATAATGCATTTCCGCCGGGCCTAGATAGATGCACTTTCTGTGTGTGAATTGTTAAGCGCTTTCTCTGATTTTTAGATCAGGAATCTTTGACAGTATCGGAAGGTTTGAATAAATATTTCGCAATAAGTTCAAGGTGATAACGCACATAGTGTTGAACGCAGGCTGGTATTTGAATGCTATATAGTGTTTTAATACCATTCTATAATGTACAGTTTTTTGTTTTTTTCCCGGACTGCCACTTTATAAAACAGAGAACTGTGTTTACAGTGCAAGTATCACATTATGCATCACATTCTTCTGGGTTGCTTTTATAAGTACTTTATACTTTCATAGCTCAAGTAAACCCGAAGCAGATATTTTATGAAATAATAACAACTTTTCTAGTGTTAAAGGGTAATGGTAGTCTCCAATTTTTCCAAATAAGTTAGGGTTATATAAAAAGTATTCCATGATATTTTCAAAATTAATCCTAAATCACAATTTTAGGTTTAATTTGTGAGAAGTTATTGCTGGAATGGTTTTAGCAATATTTCTCCCTGCTGTAAGATAACTTAAAAACCTAAAAACTTCCTGCTTTCAGCAGTTTGTAGCCATGTGATAAACATCAATGCCTACATTGATAGCTGCACCCCCTTAACTGTCTATTGGTTGAACAAATATTTTCGGATCTACAAACCTTGTATTTGCTTCATCTCCCTGTCTAAATCTTAGGCAGAAATAGATTGACACTTTACTAGCATTTTTTGTAAAATGATCTGGACAGGCACTGATGATATTACTCATCAATTGTCTGTGCTTCCTGTGCTTTCCAGCATTAAATCTTCAGTTAGCATTATGGGACCCTGGGTACAGGGAAAGAGCAGAGGGTGCAGACAGGGCCGGATTTCCCACTAGGCCACCTAGGTCGTGGCCTAGGGCAGCACAGTCACCAGAGGATGCAAAAAAAAAAAAAAAGGTGGGGGGGGGGGGTAAGGCAGCATTGCATCCCCATTTTAAATTTACACAATGCACATTTGTTGGCACACAACAGAGCTTTACCGGTTTCTGTTAAATCGGAAATGGGCAGTAATTGCTGATTTGCTAGGGGCGGCAGGTCCCTCTGCCACTTAAAAAGCTCTGCTTCAGCCAGTAAATAAACGCGTACGGGTGTACAGGCAGTACAAGTTAGCTGGCCTAGGGAAGAAAAGAGTATAAATCCAGCCCTGGGTGCAGATAATGTCATTCAAGCTACTGGGATCGTGAAATGTTAACCTTTTCAGTAATTTAACATCTCACAGGCTGTAGTTAGAGATTTGATCCAGCATTCATTTTAAACACAAGACTTTATTGGAGACTATAGTTTACCTTTAAGCATTAATAAATATGCAAATGTAGTTATATGGAAAAATGATAAATTAGGGGAGAAATGTGATATCCCATGTTATGGGGTAAAATGGAGTTAAATCCACACTTCCCAGTGTAATGAAATATAAGTGTAGGTTTAACTCCGATTCTCCAGGACCTGCACCATTTTATGTTAACAGCACAGGCACCCGATGCCCTATCCCTAACGTTAGTATTTAAATAGAGGAGTTACCTCTACGCTCCTTACCTTCCGTGTTCCATGATGCAGTAAATCATGTCACAGATAGAGATGGGATCTGTGCCGACTTAGCTCCAAAATCCGAACGTTCCATCAGGACCACACCGACCGTTCGGATTTGTGAACTTCCGATGGTTTTTTAGAGGGTTACCCAATTTATGGGGTTATTTTCAGTAACCCTCTAAAATGACCTCGTACTTTCGATAACCCTCGAAAATATGACCGGAAACTCGAAAGTTCTTTTTTTTCAGATTTTTTGATCTTCAGATTATTTCTGAGATCCGTAAATCCGAAGAAGGAATGAAATGTAAGAATTTCGAACATCTCTAGTCACAGGAAGAGGAACGCGGCTGTATTTAATCTCCCTGTAAAGGTTTTCCATTTGTAGGTCTCAAATTTGGGCCAGGCAAAGAGGCTGCACTGTAATGCAGAAAGTACTAGGCAGATTTACTTGCTGAATCGCAGCTAAAACATGTAAAAACAAGATTTAAAACCCACCAGCCCAGTCTAGTGATATCACACGGCATTATTATATAAAATTGATTAGGAAGATCAAAATTTTAAGTTTTAATTCATTTCAGCAGATTCCGAATGGGATCAGCATTACCTCGGCATATTTGTCCCTCTTCTGACAATAAAATAGTGTCATTTATATTGTCCATCGTTAAGATTTTCAACATGTGTTTTTACAAAAATCAATCCATTAATGTTAAGGCACTTAAAATTAATATCTAGTATAAAAAATGCAAAGGGGTCTTGGAACATTGCAGATATAAAAAAAGGCATGAGCAAGAGAGAGAAAAAGCAAGTCATTTTTAAAGTGAACACAGCACAGTTTAATTAACAAAAGGTTTTTTCTTACATCCTTTCACTTTAAAAAGTGATATGGGTTATTCAATTAATATAATACATGTTTGTTTATATTATTTTATATAGATCCCTTTGAGTAAACAGCTTGAATAATTGATACAGAAACATGCTGTGAAACATTCCACATCTAGAATATCAACCCGCACCCACTCGGAACAAGGCTCAGTGGTACGAAACAGCAGAACATTTTCTTTAAAAAGAGCCAGTAAAGGAAAACAATGTCTTCTTTTTTTGGACGTGCCCTTTACATTATGTGCAGGTTTCAAAACAAGCAATGAGAACCTGAATTATATTTTCAACTTCCCAAGCTCCTTTGCTGCCTATAACACCTTTCAGAATGGCCAAATCTTTTTTGGCACCTGTTCTATAAATTCAAAACAAGGCTTACATCACCAGCTGCAGAGAAGATTTGTATTAGTATCTAACTATAGCTGTTACAGCAGCTCCTTTGGGATTCCCAGCCTTTACAGTACAGAAGGAAATAAACACATTTCAATGATGGCATTGACATCTGTATTTGGTGCACATAAGATTTTAAATTAGACGTTTGACTGAGCAAACTTACCCAAAAGGTACCAGTGTACCCATCTGGTCCTCTCTGTCCACTTAATTTAATTGCTAAATAAATGCCCTAGTTGTATTCTGAATTGAATGGATAGTTTTTCAGCGACCAACCAGATTTTTCAATTTCAGTGGAACGCAATGTTCAATATAGAGAGGCGTTTGTGCTTTTAATTCCACAAAGGGGGAAAAAAACATATTTTTACTCATCAAATTTTCAAATTATCTTAGCCTTTGAAACGTGTAAAAGGATAATTAGCAGATAGTTAAAAGGAATAATTATAACATATTCTGAATACATTCCAGGGCTAGACCAGTAATGTTGTCATTAATCACTGCCTTGCTGTAGCCATGTCTAGGCAGTTCTAGTAAAACAAAATTAAAGCTTTCATTTTTCATAAATTGATACTGAGAGAATAAACCACCTCCAAATTATGGAATATGCAAATGTAAAAATAAATAAATAAATAATACACCAATGGGCACTTGCAAATATAAGAATTAATAGAGTTTAAAAAACGTAAACACATTGAAATAGCTGCCAGGACTAACTTTTGATTGTGAGCCCTTCAAATAATTTGTTTAAAGGGATACTATACTCTGGCACTGCAGAAAACTGACTGCTGGCTCCTCCCCCAGTCAGTGTCATTGACACTTGTCTCTGACAAATGCATGCAGAAATTAATGAAGAGAGCAGACTAGGGAAGAGACAGAAAGTTGTCAGGTGCTTTGCAAGTAGTATTCCTTTGCATGGTAAGCACATTTATTAATATACATTTTAAAGGGTATGTCCACAAAAATTCTTGTGTGCATAAACCTAGACCTTGCATGGTCAAATCACTTTGAATCGTCAGCTAAATATACTTACCAGCCCTCATTCCCACCGCTGCCTTCTGCTTGTCTTCTGTGCCTTTTCCATGCACGGAAGCAAGCAGAGGGGGCCAGACCGGCAGCTGTGAAATTGATTGGCTTAGATGCAATGTCTCAGCCATTCTCTGTCATGGAGGCCGGTCCGTCCTCTTTTGTTTATAAATTTAAATCATGATCATGTAATTAAATGTTTATTATACATTAATGAATAAAACACAAGCCTTCATGTAATTTAAATAAATAATTCATACTACACATACCTAAGTATTCAACATGTTCTCTTGATTTATGAAAAAGAAGTTGATATTGTTTGCTATACCCTTCTGTGGGCACAGCTGTCCACAGAAGGGTTTAGCAAACAATTACCTTATTGGCTGTTGGGTGGATCAAATATGCTCAGATCTCTTATACCACAGTGAGATTGATGATTGGGCAGCTTAAGGTTAGTGGAGTAAGAAAATTATTATTATTGTAAATTTATATAGCGCCAACATATTCCATAGCGCTTTACAATTACATGTATACATTCACATCAGGCTCTGCCTGGAAGAGCTTAAAATCTAAGCAGCTTTATTTGACACATACAACCTATCAGTATGTCTTTATGATTGTGGGGGAAACCGGAGTGCCCAGAGGAAACCCACGCAAGCACAGGGAGAACATAAAAACTCCTTGCAGATGTGTCCAAGGGTGAATTTGAACTCAGGACATTAGTGCTGCAAGGCATCAGTGCTAACCACTGAGCCACTGTGCTGCCCAATATGCTTTCAAGAAAATACAATGAATCTCGCTAAACAATTTACAACTACTGTAGGTTTTGAGATGTAGGGCCAACTGTTTGTACTGACTGCTCAATAAATATACCACTAATAGTATATAAAGTTAACTACAGAGGACCTTAACATTTAAGAGCCTGCAATTTCACTGCTTATTCCTTTGACCGCAAGGATAAAAGCTCCAGAAGAGCACATAGCATCTAAAGGAAAAAAGTTGCACATATCTATTATGTTGACCTATGAGTGTGCTAACCACACAGCTGTAGATCCTTCAGGGAAAGTAAACATATTGCAGATATGGTTCTTTCAGCAAAATGGAAATTGCTGAGTCTACTAAGTTTTTGTTTTAAACACTTATGTGCAGAAATATAGTACTGTACTTCAGGCTATGTAAAGTACGTTTGCCATATTTTATGAGTATGACATTTCAAAAATGAACCAATGTATACTTATCTTCAATGTCCATAGTGCATGGCTTATGTCCTTGAAGAAGGTTTATCATTTTAATGAATCTGTTTTGTGGGGAAACAAGTATACTCCCATAACCTAAAAGCACATAAATGGAGTGTAAAATACTACTCTAATAAATAGCATTTAAAAGGCATATCCACTCTCAAAAAACTGGTCTCATGTAATTAATTTGCCTGTAAGGCCAACTGCTATTTTTTCCACTTTTGCCATCTTTGCTCAATGAGCTTTTAGGAACTTGAGCCTGTGCAAAGGAGGCAGCAGGGGAAAGAGCAGTCAATCATTGGCTGTGATGTAACAATACTTACAGTTCCTGTGGTGCTTTCTCACTATTTCAGCCACGTCTGTGAATAGCACAGACATAGCTGATGTCATGAGAAAGCGTCGCGGGAAGGAAGGACTGTAATTATAGCTACGATTATTTATTTGTTTTAAATAATATGGCTTAGGTTTAGGTCTGTCATATCCTAAAAGGATTTTACGCTAGGATGCAGGGGGACTGAGGATGGATCCGGATGGTGGGAGGGGCTGCAATGTGAGGCTGAAGGTACGGAAAAAGCACGACTTGAGGTGACGTCAGAGAGCTTGGTTTACAGTGAGCTACTTCTGGTCTGCAAAAAGCATGTTGGAGAAATGTATGTATCTTCAAATTGGCTGAACAGATTTTAATAGGGGATGCCTTGTTTTAAAGCTAGAATCATGGCCAATAACATAAAATTATAGTTTTGGGGGTTGACATTCCCTTTAATATAAAGTTTCTGAAAATTCTCAGGTAATGACACATGACAAAAAGTTAAGAATTCTCCATGCAGTTTTAGGTTAATGAGAGAAAATTTCCCACCATGCGATTCACACGTACCAACTGTCACCATTCCAGTTAACAGATCCATGGTGGACCTCCGTGATTTTTGAATTGCGGAACTTTCAAACTTTTCACCATTCCAGTTAACAGATCCATGGTGGACCTCCGAGATTTGTGGATTGCGAAAATTTCGAACTTTTTCTAGAAAATTCTAGAAAATTCTAATTTTCAAGGAACTTTGTAAAAATGATGCAGTAACCTACTGTAAATGGCTCTGTGAAACAGACAAATTCTTTCTGAAAGAATCTGATTGTAACCAATTCTAATTAGTTACAATCAGATTTTTTTTCAGAAAGAATCTGACTAGTATGTTAACCAATCACACTCTTTTCCAGTCAGAATTTCAGAAAGAATCTGATTGGTTAGTATACCAATGAGATTTTTTCTGAAAGAATCTGAAAGAATCAGAAACCACTCATGGATTTTCCGGAATTTCGCTTTCCAGATTTTCCAAACCCACGTTCGAAACTTTTTGAATTTTCGAATTGATTAAATGATTTTCATGTTCCAAATTCACCAATGGCATTTATTTTTATCAGTGCCAACCCCCTGGGAATGAAAGGCAGCTAGACAGGCACCATTTTGTCAGTGTGTTAAAGGGAGTTTAGTGGAGAGCTGACAGTGTAGGAGTTGGAGAGAGTTTTTTCCCCTCCTTTTTGAGCTTTCTGTGTGTGAAATTCAGTGTGGTGGACTATCGCTTGTTGTTAACCACCCCTGTATTCACAGAATTGGGGTGCCAAAAGTCCTTTTAAGGACAAACACCCCTATAAGTCCTTTGGACAAATTTAGTGGTAGGCCCTTTAGAGGTATAGGGGCCCTATTAAAAAATGTGTGAGTTTGATAATGTACAATCGCGGCCATAAATGTATGGCTGTGGTGGTACATTTACATTGAACGTTCATTAATTAACAAACGTTCTGTCGTAGAATACCATATATTCTATGGGGATCGTAACTCTCGTAAAAAACGAGGCCTCTACCTCTTAAGGTCAGACCACTGTCTCTGGAGGAACAGTGCTGTAGAAACAGTGCTGTGCCTGGTGCCCATTGGGAATGCATCAAATCCAGGGGCAAGTGTAGGATTTTTAAGGGGGGGGGGCACAGTAGGAAGTTCATGACTAGAGATGTACTAGACCTGGCTTTTGAACTTCTGAACTTTTAATAATTATTGAATTTTTGATAATTATCTAACGTTCGAATCGATGTTCCTTGACTTAAGTGCTCCATAACCCATACAGAAAATAGGCTAGGGGGAGAGTTCACCTACCCCCTCCATTTGGCAGAGCTCCACGTCAGTAGCCTTTCAGCATGGTGCTGCAGTCCTTGAAAACATTTACACTAAAAACAACGGGCTTCAAGCCCGTGGAGGGTTTTAAAACGTCACCTTTATTTGTAAATAGGTAAAAGCACACACATAATGGCGCTTGAGCACAGCGTCCCGCACAGTAGAAGATGGAATAGGGGAGGGTAGAGGGTGGGGTGCTGCTTTACAAAATTTTAATGACAGTGAAATTCCCTTATATACACAAAAAGAGTGTATATACGTATAGTGCTAGGACGCCTATGTTGATCCAGGGTACCTATTCGTCTCCCTAGCATCTCCCTGTCAGCTGTTACTTGCTGTGTTAGATCTACTCTCCTTGTTCTGCTACTGTAATTTGTAACATTGTATCTAGTACAGAGCCTGAACTCAGCTCCCTCTACTTGGATACAATGTTACAAATGAACTGAAGGTGAAGGAGGGAGGAGGATGAGCTCAGCTAATATTTGTGAGGAGAACAGTTCTAAAATGCCAGGTAAAAGCTGCTGCAGACTTTATAACAGTGACCCTGTGACTAGCAGCCATGAGATCCCTATCCCTGCCTCTTTCTTCCTTCCACCCAACCCTCCAATTAGAACTTAGAGTAGGTGAGGAGTGAACAATTCAATGGAGGAGACATGGAAAGCAGGTACATACTGTGTATATCATGTCAATGCTGGCAGCTGGAAGAGTTAAAGGTAATACTCTGCTGGCACAGCAAGTGGTAATGTTAATACTCTCGGAAAGTGCTGGCACTGAAGGATTAATGGCAATAATTTGGGAAAGTGCTGGCACTGAAATTATAAGTAAGAAAGTCTGCTGGCACTGAAAGTGGAAATCACAGTACTCTGGGGATGTCTGCTGGCAATGTAGGCTTAATGTCAATACTCTGGGAAAGTGCTGGCACTGAAAGTATTAAGTCCAATACTCTTGGAGGGCTAGGCCACACTACTGTGATTTTAATCGTGATGGTATTGCGATCTGATCACGCTAGGGCACATTTTAATTATAAAAACATCAAAATGTACAAACATATGCATATTTATTTATTTTATGGTATTAAAGGGCATGTCCACCCCCAAACCTATAATTCCCCCCACTACTGGCCCCACTCTGTAGTGAATAAAAATCCTTACCTTACATCCCAGCTCCAAATGGTTCTCCAGTTACCCCCCCCCCCCCAAAGTCCCAAAAACTGCCCACCAGGAGGATAGCAGAGTCCATATAGGACTCTGCCTCCTACCTGGCCTCCGGGAGAAGTTTGGCATGCGCATTGCAGCCATTCTCCCCCTCCCTCTCCCGTTTTGCGATCCCTCCCCCTAGTGTAATTTTCCCCCAGCCCCAACCGCTATAAATTATTTCTTAGAAAGTGCCCCGATAGTTACTTACCTTCCCTCTATCCTCCAGCATTCTGTGCAGCCGGCATCGGTGTCCGTGATTGGCTGCCTCTCAGTTCTATGCAAGCAGAGGGCCGAGACTGTGCGGTGGAGGATAGATGGAAGGTAAGTAACTATCGGGGGAACTTTTTAACAAATCATTTATAGCGGTTGGGGCTGGGGGAAGGTAAACTATTATTTGGCAAAAAGGTAGTGAAAGGGCTGGACATGCCCTTTGAGCTTTTTTTCCCCCAACCCTAAAATGCTGAAACACTAAACCTAAAAACATATAAAAATAAGAAACACAATAGTCTTGTTATTTTATTATTTCTATAAGACGATCTTCTCATTTTATTATTCGTTTACCATAGGTCTCCACTGTGATCGATGCAACTTGGGCTTCAAACAGCAAAATATATTGGGAATGCAAAGTTGTGTGCCTTGTGATTGCAATATATATGGTTCCACTAATCAGTTCTGCAACCCAATCAGTGGACAATGCAAATGCAGAGAAGATGTCAAGGGAGATCTATGCAACAGATGCACTGACAACCACTATGGCCTTGATGCTTATGGTTGTAAAGAGTGTGATTGTTACAGTGAAGGAACGATACCTGGGACAATATGTGATGCTGTAACAGGACAATGCACTTGCCGGACCAACGTTGGCGGTAGACAGTGCAATGAATGTTTGAATGGTTACTTCAAATCGTCCCAGACTGGTTCTCTGTCTTGCCTTCCGTGCGAGTGTGATGTTTCAGGCACAATGACCAGCCCTCAGATTTGTGATAAGTTAACAGGACAATGTTTTTGCAAACCTTTTGTATCAGGCCAACAATGCAGCATCTGTATGCCCCATATGTACAATCTCAGCATCTCCAATCTACTTGGCTGTCAGGATTGTGACTGTGACCCACTGGGGACATTAATAGGCACGATGTGTGACCCTGTTAGTGGGCAATGTAAATGCCTTCCACATTTTCAAGGAAGAAGATGTAGTCAGTGTAATCCAGGTTAGTAACACTATTTTCCGTGTAAATTAAGATTTTATTTAAAGTATTTTTTTGATTATCGCTCAAATTTATCGTAATTTCTGTAGATGTCACATTAATTTTTTGGTTTTAAATTATTTTAATTGTTGATTCCTTAGCTCACATTACATGTCAAGTGCACACACACACACACAGACACTCACACACACACACACACACACACACACTCCCATCAATTATATAAGCAAATGTGTTAACACCCACATATATTTAAAGGAAAAAGAAACCTAAGCTTTATACTCCATAATTCTAAAAAAAAACCCACCAAAACACCAATAACCTACAAAATACCATTCAATAAATGGCATTGAAATAAATGAAACCCCCTTAAGAACTGTATACAGATATCAGGTTCGGCCCAAAATATTGGTTGGATGAAAGAAGATTGGATATATTAATAAATCATGGCCAATTATTTGGTCCAGTCAATGGTTGTCTGAGACAAAATATCTGTTTATGTGTACTTGTCAAATGTACTGTCTGGTCACACCTCCTGCCTAGTCTGGACTGCAAAGGATTGGCTACAGACTGCTAGTGGGTGTGACCTGATGTAACAAGTTCCTGCAGTAACTTAGGACTGGGCATGTGCAGAGAACATAATGGTTATTCATCAAACTGTGTGATTATAGGAATGTTGGGAAATAAAACACAAGTCAGTCATGTCTATTTCTCAGAACCCACATCAAAAAGAGAGTTGAGACACAGATTTCTGGTTAAGCTGCTCTGCTTTTTGAGTCAGTGTTGTTCTAAGGCTTTACCTGTCCTTTAAGTATTTAAACCTTTTTTCCCTATACCATGCACATCCACATTTTTAAAACAATGGTAAATAACCGGAATATGATTTCCTTAGCTTTGATTTGGTGGAGAATCCTAATGTTCACCTTATCTGATCATCTGATGATTAAAGGACACTCTTATACAGGGAATATAGAGGACTACACTAATTGAAAATTGATTGCACTTAAATAAAGACTAAAGGATGGGATAAACATTTTAGCATTTAGGTGCCAAGAATGTATGGTATAGCAAGTAGTGCAACTTGCCTATAAAATTGATTTTGTTACAAAAAACAAGCATTTGATTACTTCCCAGAGCCTATTGTCCTTCCAAGAGGCCTATGCAAGGGGCTGAAAGCAGCCTGTCAACACCGACAAGCATTGCAATCTACTATGGATAACAGAGAATCATTCATGTGAAATACAACATAGAGGGTTAGTGTTGTAGATCCCAGCCACAGCTTTCTATTGTAGCATTAAACTAGATGATTTTTATAGTCTTTGGTTCGCTTGGAGTAGATTTGAAAAGGAGTACTAAATTACCACATACAATCTCCAGTTTCTCTACACCTCTGTGTGTATAAGAAAGATGTTTAATGATTTTTAATTGTTTGGTTGTCCACATTTAGGTAAAAAAAACAGTACTGTCTTTCTTACTTTTGCGTGCTCAAAGATGGTTAGAGATTGACAGAAGGTTGATAGAAGGACAAAGAAACAGCGAGAGATTAAAAAAAGTAATAATTGATAATTGTAATAAGATCTTCTCTTACTGTATATCCATGGCAGTTCCAATGAGAAAAATTACATTAAAATGTGGGATTTGTTCATAGACCTTTTTGGCCAGAATCCGACTTTCTGTTGTTTTTTTGTTATCTGCTGTTCTGGTTTTTGAGGTCATCAGAAAGTGCAGGAATGTCTTGCAAAGACCGTGAAAGGGGATTAAAACAAGGGGATTAAATCAATTGGAACCAAGATAGAGACAAGAATAGTAAGTGTTACTGGTTTGGGGACAGGTGTGAAACTAATCACATAGACAGTGCTAGAGACTTAGTAACACAAATGGAAGTGTATCATCCTTATGCTTATTGTCCTGGTAACAGTATTTACATGAACTGTACTCCAGAAAGGAACAAAGGACTTACATGACAATTATGTTTTTACTAAAATGAGGTTTGCACCTGTAATAAAGAATAGAACAATATTTACATAAAATGTATACATACATATACCTCATACTGCTACATGGTCCAGGGACTCCTTGATAACTTCTAATATCCTTATATTTTATAATAAAGAGAAGAATTCTTCAAGAAGCAAAAATCTAGGGGGAAATTACATTATAAAGGTGGTGTACTTTAACATCAGAGTGGCCTTTAAAAAGTCTTTCAAGAATCTTTAGAAACTTTATTTGTGTTATCAAGATACTGTTTTTTTCTATCGTAACATATCCCAAATTTATATCACTTTTCAGTCCACCAGCCTGAAATGGCTGAAGTTTTGCAGTAAAGTTGGTTTTGCAACACATCTACATTTTATGGCACCTTTGGATGCCACTTTTAGAAGTTTTGTGGGCCATTGTGGTGTATGTTCCCCATGACACTTCCTTGCTTCCTTTACATTTTCTAACACACTTAAGCTTCGTACACATGTACGATGTTAGCAGCAACCCACAATGCCATGGCTGATTGATGAACGACCCCGGACTGAACATGCAATTATCACGTCTGTTTGTACCACGTGTGAACTCACTCGGGGGTCATGGGTTGCTGCTAACATCGTACGTGTGTACGAAGCTTTAGAAGGGGGTATTAGACTTAATAGCTGTCAACAGTGAAATTTCAAGCTATTGATACTCTTACCATGCAAAGTCCAACCTTCTGTTTTGTTACTGTAAGAGATTTGGATTAGCAGTGACATTGGACTATTTTTGAATAGTAGGCTCTAGATGTCAATGTATTCTGTATTTTGTATTAAACATTTAGGGCCAGTAAACTGGGAAATCTTTTAACACAGTGTATCTGCATAGTTAAATGTCCTGGAGGACTGGAAATGGTTATCCTACCTCTCATTCTTGTGCAGTTGCAGAAAGATTCACTGTTTCAGACTGTTTTACACACTTCCAATTAATTACTTCTGATTGACATCTAGAAACTCGTCATTAATAGCCAAATGTATGCATCTATGTACGGTATGCAGCCTGTATGTTCACGAGGAGAGCGAAGGGACAGAAGGCCGGGGGATAGAAATCGTAAAGGATAGAACAATCTTCAAGAGTCATACTGAAATGAGCAGTAGTGGTTCTAGGTCTCTAAGCTCACAGGACATACTGAGACTGATGCAATACACAATGCTTGTGCCATTAATCTACAGCAACCAATCAGATTTTATCTAACTGCAGTAACCTAGAAAAAAGTCTAAAATCTAATTGGTTGGTGCAAATTTATATACAATCATTTAACCTTTAAATGTATTAGGTTCATACTGGCTTAATTCTCAGACAAAAAGGGAGATGGAAAGAAACAAAAAAAATCTAAAAAAAAATGTCCTATAAAACTATAAAAAGCTGTAATAAGTAGAGAGTTTTCAGATTTTTGGAACTCAGAAAAAACCATGAAGATCCGAAAAAACGTAAACGGAATTTACTCGAGTTTCCAATTGTATTTTTGAGGGTTATTGAACGTTCAAAGTTATTTTCATGGGTTACTGAAAATAACCTCATACATTTGGCAACCCTTGAAGATGCGGTCTGAAGTCCCGAAATCCAAACGATCTGCACTGTTTCAGACAGAATGTTCGGATTTCGGAACTGAGAGGTTCCATGTCGGATCCCATCTCTAGTAATAAGGAATGTAAGAAAGCAATTAAGCTAGCTAAAATAGAAAAAGTAATTTGCATAGCTAACAAAGCAAGACCTACCACAAGTATATTGACATGAAATCATGGGTCTAAGATGGTTATATAGAGGATGCAGAGAAGGCTTACACTAAACTAGTTCTGATAGCAGAGACTGCAGTAATAAGTGAAGAAGAATATCCACTTTGGTTGACAGATTATATGGTATAAAAACAATTACTGCCTGGTAATTATAGACCTGTCATTTTAACCTTAGTGGTGAGGAAGATGCTGGAAAATTGTCACAGGATTGTCTCAAGAACTAACCTTAAAAGTAATAATCAGCCCAGACTTATGAGAAATAGATTTGCAGTAGAGACAAACTAGCTTGCTTGATTTCTAGAAGATGAAGTAAAAATGTAGATTTTGACATAGCAGTAGATGTGTTATAGTTTTCCCCCCCACATGGATAGAGAATCGGCTCATAGATAGTGTACAGAGTGAAGTTGAGTAATCAATGTTAGATAAAGTGGTTTACCACTGGGTTATGTACTGGGGCAATTTAATCTGTTTATAAATGATTTAGAAGTGTGTTTTGAGAGCAAAGTCTCTGTGTATTTACTGATGACACAAAACTATGTAGGGCATTGTAAGCTACAGTTGTTGTGCACATGCTGCAGGCAGATCAAGACAGATTGTCAAAATGGGCAGCAAAGTGGCAGATGACATTCAGTGTTAATAAATGTAACTGGATGCATTTTTGGTTAACGGACTTTGATATGGAAACAATGCCAGGCAGCACCAGCTAGAGCAAGCCTCATATTGCCTTGTATAAAGATGGGTATAGATTCAAGTAAGAAAAATATTATTCTCCCTACAAAGCAATGATAAGAATTTGGAATATTCAGTGTAATGTGTAATGTAAAGAAGAGAGAAGGGTAAAGAAACCTGAATCCTTTTTGCTTAAATCAATATGCCATAGCATTCCAGCACAGTGTCAGGGCCAAGGAACCCAGTTTATATATTATCTTTAAGATTTCATGTAAAATTCTAAACAGATTTTTTTCTAACCAATCATTGAACATTTAGACACTAACCTGTTTACCAAATACAAAATTGCTTTGTTGCCTATAGAACTACAATTTAATTTTATTTGTATCAGCTGTATTAGAAACCTTGACAAATCAAGGGATTGCATAAACTGTAGCTCATAATTATTCAGGTGTCAAACCTGGTCATAGAAGGCTAAAGAGTATTCTGTACCCTAAATTGTTGTTATGGATGGACAATGTATTCGTTATGAACACATTTTATACACACACAGTTGTGTTGGCTCTTTATCTTAAACCAGTTCCCTCGAGATTCCTCCAGGAGGAAATGTTCTTACCTAAGGCCTACAGTATATCTACCTGTCTACCTCTATAGTCAACCATACTATTTATCTTGTAGAAAGAACATATTTTAAATTAAAACTGAGTTGTTCTCATGGATTTATATTTCTTTAATTGTTTTGCTTTCTTCTCAGGATATTATTTATCAAATAATCGTGACGTAAGATGTGTCCCATGTTCTTGCCACCACAAAGGAGCCTATAATGAAACCTGCAGTAATGAAAACGGCCAGTGCTACTGTCATGACTTGTCTATAACTGGTCAAAGGTGTGATCAGTGTAGGGATTTATTCTTTGGATTTGATCCTCAAATGGGAAGGTACGTAAGTATTATTAACATTGACTCAAATGTTTGATATTGCTTGGATCCACAGTAGAATATTAAAATATAAAATACAAACCACAGCAAGCAAAGTCTTCAAGGATTTTAGAATAATTCCAGTGGTTGTGGACATCTGCATAACCTCCAACATTCCTACAATCCAAAAGTAATAGCTGGAACATAAAGGCAGATGGTGAAGTGCGGAAGGAAAAGAAGAACCGAGAAAAGAGTGGTACAGATAGTAGCTAGTAGGATATATTCTGTATTCGGCAGGAAAATATCTTCAGTAAATGTGCAAATGACATATTAGCAGCAGATTGCGTAACAAACATTAAAGGGCATGTCCACACTAAAAATAAAATTTTAATATATGGTAGATAAGAGGGTAAAGTTTTTTAAAGAAATAACATGGGCCCCAACCGCCATGTTACTTCTTAAAAAAAACAATTAGAACTGTACTTACAGCCCTTCACTCCCGTGGGAACGAAGGGCCGTAAGTACAGTTCTGAGTGTTTTTAAGAAATAACTCAGCGGTTAGGGGTGGGCAGGGGTATCTACCATTGAGTAAAAGGATTTTACGCCAGGTGGAACGGCAAGCAAGGATGGATCCGGATGGTGGGAGGGAGGGATGGGTAGGATGTCACTGGACTCACTGGACTAACACTAAAGGAGAACCATATAGAGCAGAGGTGTAAGGTAAAGATTTTTTTAAACTTCACAGTGGGGCCAGTAGTGGGTTAAATTTTAGTTTTGGGGGTGGACATGCCCTTTAAATATTTTTCTTTTCTATATCTGTGGGTTTCGAGCTTTGGTGGGGCGGCAGCTAGGAGATGTATCTTGACAATAGCTTGATGTTATTTATTTAGTTGAAGCAGCGATTCTTTTACAATCCTCTTTAATTCCAGTCATGTGTATAGATAACATAAAAAATGATATACGCGCAATATGTTTGTTAACTTACTTAAAGGGTCACTATACTCACTCAAACAACTTAACATTATATGAAACTACAATTTTAGAGAAGTAAAATGGTATCACTCACATATTTATCTGTGCTTTATCATTAAATTATTAATTTTTAGTGAGTGCTAATTCCCCCCACCCTCCCTTACTCACTGCCTTCTTGCACAGCCTCACCATGGACCCTGCTCTGCTTACACATTTCCCTCCCCCCTGCCTTCTTTTCTCTGCTGATTTTCTTAAATGTTGCAGAAAGTGTGCTGGCAGGCAGCCAAATATCCTAGTAAGAGGTCAGGAATGGGGAATATTATACTTTCTGTGACAGGACTTTCCCTGTAAAGTTCAATCTTTTAGGATCATTTTATCATTCATCACAATTTTATCACAAAATAAATGTTCCAGGCTGAGGAACATCATAGGAATGTTGCCAAGTCAGTCAATAACATGGCCAACCATCATCAAATCAACCTAATATTGGGTCAGCATATGGACAGTATGAGGCAGAGTCCTATTAGAAATATTTGCTGAATTATAAGGCTTTGCAATTTCTAGACGGTTACCCATTGCTGCTTGCTGTATGTCCAACGTGGACCTCTGTCTGGTTCCCGATACATGCCATCAACAAATTTACTAGAGATGGTTGAAACCCAAAAGAAGACAATGGGAGGTGGATATTTGAAATTGAATATTCAATATTCGATATTGAATAATCCCTAATTGTTATTGAATATTCAAATTTCAAATTTGAATATTTAATCATCGGTATTGAAAATTCAAAAATTCTTAAATGTTTTGGGTGAGAAAAGTTCAGTGGATCTTCGAAAACCAGGTTGAAAACGTACACGAAACACATCCATAATCAAGGAAAGTCAAGGAAACAAGAAAGCCTCACTTTAGGAAATATGCAACTTTATTAACACATACCTAACACATACAGCATCATCTGACCCATATAGCCCCCTTTGTCTCCAATAGTCACTATCCGGAAAGTACAAGAATCTGAGCGATAACATTTTCTTGTAGACAGAACCCTTATAGTGTTAAAATATTCTGTTTTCAACACCCTATGATAACAGATGTGCTAAGGTCTGAGAATGCAGCTTAAGGGAAGGACTTTTGGCCACTTTTAAAAGAGAATGAAACTCTTTTGTGGTTCTTATAGTCTTATGTTCTAACCAGAAACCCAGTTATGAACTAAAATTTGTAGCCTCCTCGTGTGATCAAACGAGAGGGCCCCATAATTAAGCATTTCTGGATTTCTATGGCCCTCTACTGGGTAAATGTAAAATAATCTTGATCCCATATACCGTCAAACCTTGCTTAATAAGCTGCATCTTTGTTTACGGAAATGAAACGATCAATATGGCGTCATAGATTGCTAATTCATTTAAATCTCAACAGATTAGCGTTTATGAAATTCACTCTGGAAAGTGAAGCCAGAAAAAAAAAATGAATATTTTTAAACTGCTGAAAAAATCTCTGTGTGTACCTAGAGAGTCTATAATCTAAAGGTTCTTCTATATTAATATTACAAAAACCATTTATACCAGGGGGAAAAAATCAATATTGCAATTCATCTTGGTTTGGTTTTTCTTATTTTCAGCTGGAAACGGTTTCCTCCTTAGTATTCATAATTCCCTTTTAATAAATGTGAAATGCTATTGTTGCACGGAATCCCTGGAGGAATCAGTTCTATAAAGATTTAAGGCTCAATTTGTTTTACACTTAAGGCATGTTTTATTATAGCTGAGAAAGAAATCTGGTTGTACAGTGCTGTTTATTCCGTTTGATAGGTAACATGCTTATTCTGTTGATATACAGTCATTTATTTTGTGAGGCTGTTTTTGTTTTTTTTTTATTATTACTTTTTTTTTTTTTTTTTTGAAAGGTTCTGGAATGTGAATGCTTATTAAAGTACAATTATACTCATCTGCCCCAACTCCATGGCTGGATAGTACCCAGGGAGAGGATCAAAACTGCTAGGTCCTCAAACCTGAGTCCATAGAACTGCAGCAATGCTAACTTAAAGTTTCCCTCTCTGCTCCCTTCCTCTCCAACTCTTTTGGCAACTCTCCAATTTCTATTGACAACTAGAGATGGCCGAAACTGTTAAGTTTCATTCCGTTTTCGAATTTACGGATCTCAGGAAAATCCTGAAGATCTGAAACTCTGAAAACGAAACATGCTTTCGGGATTTCGAATCCCATTTTTGAGGATTATTGAACGTTCAAGCTATTTTTGATAATGCTTGTGAAGGTTCTCATTCATCCAAGTCATGGTATATCTGTTGTATTCAATTAATTCAACTGGACTTGAAGTTTAGTTCTTGAAGACGTTTCGCTAGTCATCCGACTGGCTTTCTCAATTCAGAATGACTTGAGAGGGCAAACAAAGGCAACAGAACAAGTTCTCTATTCTGTCATCCCAGAACAGCCCCAAAGGAGAACAACTACCTTGGATACAAAAGGAGGGAAGTGTCACTTCATCAAACAAGGAGGAATGGGTGAGAAACTTGTCTAACAGGACCCTGACCCAGCCAGAAATGGAAGTCCTTGCTAAGGGCTTGAATTTTGCCATCACCCCTAAAGTCATCCCTGTGGTGGATATTATAGCAGCCACAGAAGCCTCTATCCACAGTAATAAGGTATCACAGAGTGAGGCAGAACAACTTCGCCTTAAGGTATCTGCAGCCTTAGCCAGTGCTAAAACTCCTTCATCTAACCTGACTACACAGGAAAGAAGAGCCTTAACATCCCTCAAGAAAGATTCCAGTATCACCATTCTACCGGCAGATAAAGGAAGATGCACAGTGGTACTCAACACCTCAGACTACCATGATAAGCTGACCATGCTCCTGGCCGATAACAACACATATGAGGCTTTAACAAGGGATCCCACCAGCCGTTACAAGAAAAGAGTCATAGACTTACTACAACAGCTTCAAAAGGATATAGCCATTGACCGAGCAATGTATCATCGCCTCTACCCTGGTGAGGCACATCCATGCATATATGGACTCCCAAAGACACATAAGGAAGGGGCCCCACTAAGACCTATAGTCAGCAGCATCAACTCTGTAACATACAAGGTGGCAAAATATCTAACTAACATCTTAGGACCTTTGGTGGTAAGTTCTAAGCATCACATCCAGAACTCTCAGGAATTCACCAACAAGATTGAAGATATAGTACTCGGTGTAGAAGAAACTATGATGTCCTATGATGTGACATCTCTCTTCACTTGTATACCCACCAAGGAGGCTGTTGACATGGTGAGAAAACGGCTGGGCCAAGACAGCACTCTTACCAGCAGAACTGATCTCAACCCAGAACAGGTGTGTTCCTTGTTGGACTTGTGCCTGAATACCACCTATTTCAAATACAGGGATAAGTTCTATAAGCAAAAACATGGATGTGCGATGGGATCTCCAGTTTCACCCATTGTGGCCAACCTTTACATGGAGGAGGTAGAAACACAGGCGCTTAATACCTTTAAGGGCATAGCACCCAGCCACTGGTTCAGATATGTTGATGACACCTGGGTTAAAATCCACCAGAAGGAAGTACAAGCTTTCACAGAACACATTAATGCGGTAGACCAAAACATTAAATTCACAAGGGAAGAGGTACAAAACAACAAACTGTCTTTCTTGGACTGCTTGGTAGAAGTTAAGGAAAATGGTAAACTGGAAGTAGAGGTTTACAGAAAACCAACACACACAGATCAGTATTTGATGTTTGACTCCCACCACCCTTTAGATCACAAGCTGGGTGTCATCAGAACCCTGCAACACAGAGCCGAGAACATCCCCACTAGCACAGAGGCGAAGGCTAAAGAAATGAAACATCTCAGAGGAGCCCTTAAAACTTGTGGATATGCAGACTGGGCCTTTGTCAAAAGAAGTAGAAGGAAAGAAAAGAACACAAATACCAACAGTGAAGGGGAAAAGCAAGACAGGAGGAAGAACATGGTCATCCCATATGTAGCAGGGGTCGCCGAGAAATTAAGAAGAATTTTCAAAAAACATCGTATCCCTGTCTGCTTTAAACCGAACAACACACTGAGGCAGCAATTGGTACATCCGAAAGACCCAATACCAAAACACAAGAAAAGCGACATCATATATGCAGTGCAGTGCAGTGAAGAATGCTCTGATTTGTATGTGGGGGAGACCAAACAGCAACTGCATCAACGTATGGCCCAGCAAAGAAGAGCCAATTCCTCGGGTCAGGACTCAGCCGTGTACCTGCATCTTAAGGATAAAGGACATACCTTTGAAGATTGTAATGTTAACATATTGGCGAAGGAACGTGACTGGTTCAAGAGAGGTGTTAAGGAGGCCATTTATGTGAAAATAAAGAAACCAAGCCTAAATAAAGGTGGGGGTGTTCGACACCAACTGTCTGCCATGTACAATGCTGTTTTAACACCTTACTCTGGGCATTCCTATAACACCTCTTAGCCACTATCCAATCACACCCTTAACACCTGGCTGTGATATGCTAATTGGGATTTTCCAGGGTACATAATTGCCACAGATTCTTGTACAAGTCATTCTGAATTGAGAAAGCCAGTCAGTTGACTAGCGAAACGTCTTCAAGAACTAAACTTCAAGTCCAGTCAGAGCCGGATTAAGACCAAATGGGGCCCAAGGCACAAGTCAGATTTTTGGGGGCCCCCCTAACGTTCCATTACACAAATATCACTATTGTAACGGTCATGTTATTTGTAAAGTATATGGTGGCCAGGCCAGGGGGGGTGCGCTTGCTTGCACACCCATCTGATTGATTGCACCCTCGTCACCCCCACCCCCCATGGCCATGATGGCACCCATGACCCATCAGATTGCACTAGTGGCCAGGGGTGTGTGTGACAGTGCTGGTGCTTACTTGCACACCCATTTACACACACACACCATGATGGTGCTCTTCCCCCCCATGACGGCACCCACCACCCATGCCATGAGCCATTGAGCCATGATGGTCTGGAAGCATGGCCAGACCATACACATATGCACAGTTATCTTAAAGGAATAGTTCACTGCAAAAGTGAACAATTCCTTTAATGCATTGATTGAAGAATGGGAGGAAAAGAACCTATGCCTTACCTTCCGTTCTTCAATCAATTGTGCATGTGCCTGGAACTAGGGTGAGTATATTTATCTTACACGCGATCCACCGCCTGCTGAAATGACAGCTCACGACTGCTTCCTTCTTCAATTTAACCATAGCGCGCATGCACATTACCTGCTGCAGAGGATCATAGCAGCAGAGGCATTGTCAATGGTTAGCTTGATTTTAGAGTATATAATAGTATTTTAATGGTTAAAATATATGATATGGCATTCTGTTATATGGGGGCATAAACTTATGTTAAACCACACATCACATACTACCTTTCAAAATGATCTTCTACCACTTCGAGGAAAGATGAAATTCCCCCCAAATCGTTGTGTTTGAAGTAAGGTTTACAGTAAAGTTGGTTTAAGCTAACCAATACTTCTGTCCAATTATCTAAGTTGGCTGTGATTTTCCAACATGCCCAATCATAGGATCAATCAATTTTGAATAAAAGTCTGTTGCTAACGATCAATCAGAACTAATGGTCCAGCCTATCAGGTCATAATATTAGGCCAAGTCATCAATCCATTCCAAGTATTGGACCGTATGTTCCAGTTAATATTCTATAAAAATGAAACAATGGAAACTAAACATTTAAACTTTTATAACATAAAGCAGGATATTTTATTTGGCATTAAATACTTTTGCTTCACAGTGAGCTTGACCTTAAGCTCACATTAAGAAAACCAGTGCATACTGTATATTTTAGCTGTACCTATTAATTATTTTTGTAATTATACTATTGACTACTGATGTTTCCTATAGAGCTGAAGGGTGAACACATTTTCTTTTCTTTTTTTTAAAACTTAGATGGTTGATAAAAGCCAGAGGCACATTCAATGATACATTTCCTATATTCCCATTTGGGACATTTTTGTGTAACACAAATTTGCAGCTTAATGTAGCTTTTATCGGTCTTTAGGAGAGTGTTGAATGGTCACTTAGTAGTTCACACAACCAGTTTCTGCTGGCTAGAAGAATTTGCTAAAATACCATCCTTTCCAACATTTCTTGGGTTGGGGTTTTCAGTTACAACTCAAGGATATTCAGTAAAGATACACTATATACCATAGTTTTGTTTTAATTATAAAGTACACATAAAATGCACAATATTATTTTAAAAATTATTTGGAGATAATATACAAACATTTTAAAGGGGATGTCCAGCCATAATATAAAAATGTACCTATAGGTTCAACACCCCCCCAACCACATTTTAATTTTTCTTACCTTCCCCAAAATATGCCTCTTAAGATATTTATAAGACCCAGCCCCTCACCACATGGGTGCCGCCTCCTGCTGGTTTTGAGCAAGTTTTTCCTGGTCATGGCTTTCAACTGGCTGTGAAGTCACCGGCATGCCTTAACTGTGACCAGGAAGCAGAGAAACGAGGCCTCAACGAGGCATGGGGTTAAACCTATAGGTAAAACGTAATTTTATGGCTGGATATACCCTTCAACATATATAAGGGATAATATTACATTACAGAGGAATTTCTCAATCATATAAAAGCACAAGGCAGCAGGCTTGATTGACCACTTGGACAGATATTTTGATCAAACCGGCAAAATATTAAACATCATTTTCCAATTGACTACTCCCTCTAATTTTTGTGCAAAAGTGGTTAGTCGGAGTTATTGAAGAAATCAGTAAATTACAGACAATCCAGGCTGAAATATCAGCAGTGCCTTCCTGATCAAAAGGCTACCAATCAGATTATTGTTCAGTAGAAGTGTTGGCAATGGGGTCCTGGTTGATCAGGTGCAGGACTCACTTCTGCTTGCATTTACAGATAAAGCACATTAAACCTGAAGTCAAGCGAATAATCCATGACATTGGCCTTTCTAGATCACTATATCCACCTAAATGAAATTTCTAACTTCTGTAAGGAGGTCACTCGCTGTCTTTAAGGTTTTTTCAGACCTTTGTCCATTTTGTTTAAAGAGCATGCCCACCCCCAAAGCTAAAATGTTCCATAGTGCTGGCCCCACTGTGTAGTGTTTAAAAATCCTTACCTTACCCCTCTAATCCTTATGGTTCTCCTGTAGTGCCTGTTCAAAATTCCAGAAAGTGAAGAGTAGGAGCTGTCTGTGAGCCATCCGGTTGCCTGCTTCTTCCTTGTGCTGATTAAGGACACAGGCGTGCGCAGGGTAGCCCTCCTCCCTCCCTTCCTCCCAACCTCTGGATCACTTCAGGCTGCTTGGTGCCCTACCATAAAAATATATTTCCATAGTATAGTGTACCCCAGCCCATCCCCAACCAACAAGTAAATTTTGTAAAACATGCCACAGAAATCTACTTATGCTCCTTCATTCCCTCAGCTGTCTGCATAGCTGGCAGCCACGTCTGTGATTGTCTGATTCTCAGCCAATCACAGATGCGGCTGCCAGTTCGGCCCCTCTTTGCTGCTTCTGCCAAGCAGACAGCCAGAAGCAGACAGCCGAGGGAACGAAGGAGCATATGTTAAATTAAGATTTTGGGGTGGACATACCCTTTAAGATATCATCATTTACTTAGTACCATGAACTTCTCTGTACACAACCATTTAACTGACTTGTACTTTTATTTACAGATGTCAGCCATGCCGGTGTCATCTTGCAGGTGCAATAAATGGCAGTTGTGATTCTTTAACAGGCCATTGCTACTGTAAAGTTTTCGTAATGGGATTCCAGTGTAGTAAATGTACAGAGAATGCCAGTGGTTTGGAGATGCAAAACCCCTTTGGCTGCAGCAAAAGTAAGTTCTAGAATTTGTCTTATTCCAGTGAGAAAGTATTTCACCTCTATTGTAAATTGTTGAGTGAGTGTCAGCCCCTCCATTATAGTGCGTTTGTGGCGCTGTACATTTCTGGTGCCCATTGGGAAGGCATCATATCCTTTAGCCGGGAGATAGCTGGCCATGTAGTGCTGCATCCCAAAATTTGCCATTTTAATGAAAACCCATTCTTATAGATTCAATATACCTAAAATGAGAGCAAAACCGTTTTTTTTATTTCCAAATAATTCTAGAAACAGCGCAGCGCACCTGATCCAGTCTTCAAAGTGTTAAGCTGTGTGCTACCTTGTAACCCTGGCTTGAGCCGTGTCTTTAAGCCTGCGCAACTCCTGGCTTCTTACCTTTACGCAATCCTGCTAATCTCGTTTACGTCCGGTACTGCTTTGCAGGATCGCGCAAAGGTTAATAGCGAATTTTTTAAATATCGGATCTCCCCGTTTATGTAGAACTTTTACACAAGATTCAGGCCAAAAGCAAACGATCATGGAATATCCGGTTCCTATCCATTTTTCGACATATTTAGAATTTGTGATATTTGTAGCATAAATTAAGGTGGGTACACACACTAATCGTATCAACCCTTTTTTTCGTTAGTGTGTGTATCGCAGTTCCAAGCAATCCCAAGGCCGACAAACATTCACCGTCGGCATCATGATTGTTCGGAAATGTCCAAAAGTTTCCCTCTGCCCTGTTTGTTTCCCTCTACATGAAGTGTAGGGAGTAGAAATGATCCAAATTTGAACCTAGCTCCGAAGCGGATTTCACGGATCTGCCACAACTGAGGACTTTGCGGATTTCTGACTTTTTTGTACCGTGTAAATATTTTTTAAAATTTCTAAAATTCCTGGAAAGATTTTCCAAAAAACTGTGCGGAATGCCAAAACAGAAAGTGCATGAAGTAGGTGGAAATTTCTGATATTTTTTTCCTAAATGACTTTATTGGTTCAGCTCATGGACTTTTTGAATTTTTTTTAAATTTCGCCAATCCTAAGCATAACGGATTTTCAGATGTTCGGCCATCTCTAACTAATAGCACTCCAATTACTTTTTTTTCCAGTTTGGAATAGGGTGTGGATTATTAGGATGTTAGTCATAAAGGGGTTCCACTACCATATAAAACAGGGGCGTAACTTGACACTCCTCCTCCCCTATCCAGTAGATTTTTTTCTTTTAAACTGCTGATCAATAGCTGGTTACAGATTTGTTGGCAGGGGATATTGGGAAACGTGCGTTTCTGTTGTGGTAGTGCGCATTGTCATGTGCGTGCGCTGTGATTGTGCAATGTTGTGGAATTGGAGCGCATGCAATTGCGCAAAAAATATTGATCCCATGCGCTCCGTTTAGTGGATCGCAACGCAGGGGAGCTTTTTAGCGCACAATTGCATCGTGAGTTAAAATGTATTGATGTGGCCTAGCCCTAAAGCTTTATCGGTAATAAATCTGAACCAATGAAATTTGAGTCGCACATTCAATTTCCAAACTCTGCATAACGACCTAATAACAAGGAAAAGGAATTTTCCCCCTCTTCCAAACATTTTCCCAGTGTTTCCTAATTGGCGTTTTAGTGCAGCATTATAAGTGCAGGGAAATGATTGCCTTGGGTGCTCGTAATTTGCTAAATTAATATTTATCGAAAAGATTTTTTTTTGCTATTTACAAGTCTGTTTATGATGCCTAATCTGCTCTTATTGTTTTATAGCTGTCGTAAATGTTACTTTCAACCAATTAATAACCAAGTCATTCAGCTCAGGTTTTCATTGCCCTGTTTGAAAGATCCATAGCGAGGACGTATGTGGGATATTTTGATTCATTGAAATGTACAGAAAAAAAACGAGCGCTTGTTGTGATTAAAATAGCATTTCTAGTGCAATCTACCTTTATAAATTCAAATCTAGATTTGCTAGGGAAGTTGGAATGAATACTAACTAACTTTCTAAAATAGAGAAATGGCAGCTGACAGCTCCAACAATCATCCCTCTGTCCTCCCCTTCCTTCTCTTATGAAGTGGACCTGTGTGACTATGTTAGAGACATGCTGTACCACCCAACATTGGGGGATTGGGAGCCCCTGGTGGGTGGTGCTTAAATAAGCCCAACCACCATACTTCCTTCTTGGACCAACCAGCTATGCTCTTGAAACACACGGGTCCACCCCTATCCACCCAAGCCCTGTCCCTGCAGGACAAATATTGGTGTTCCAGGATGTTGGGAAAGGCCCATGAAATTGGGGTTGTCCCAGCACAACTGGGGTGGTTGTAGGGTATGTACAGAAGGGATGGAGAAGAGTCATTACAGCTATCTGGGGGGTGGAGTGATAAAGCTGTCAGCCATGGAAATGCAGCTTCTTTGGCACTCAACGCTCAATACTTATATATAGGTTGAAATACTAATAGCTATATTCTGCAACTACAGTAAGTCTCTGGATTAGTGACATACTCATTAAAAGCCAGAAGCCTTCAGAAGTAAACAATAATATATTTCAGATTTAGTTCTTATGTAATGACATAGAAAGAGCTGTACATGCTCCTCTGGTATTTATCATTGAAAGCATGAAAGGTCATATGGACATTACCATAACCGTTGTGTGTAGTGATTTAATTGTTATTTGCATGTATTTGGTTTATCATACAGCTCCTGATCAGCAACCTCCTCCAATAGGCCATGTTCCTAATAGTACATCTATTGCTCTTACTTGGAATCCTCCCGATTCTCCCAATACCAACAGAATTAACTATGTCTTATACAGAGATGGAGTGGAGATCTATAGGGTTATGGATTACTTCCCATACAGTAAGTAAAACCAGATATCATAGCTATCATAGCAGGACTGATATTAGCTGGCTGAATGATCTATACAGTAACTAAGCTCCTTACCTACTCCCTCTCTGTATTGTTATCTGTCTGACTTTGATGGGAGTTGTAAATGAATTCTGAATTTAAATAGATATAACACGTAATCATATTAACAATTAACAAGATTGGGCAGAGGAAATGACAGTTGCAACTTGCTTCAGAAAATATATTTTTGGGGGTGTTTTTTTTTTTACACAGCTCATGATGTGCTGTATAAATACTGTATAAGTATGAATAAATACATTGCAGGGGATTTTATTTTATGAGATAAAAAGGTTCACAGACTCCCTCAAACCCTTAACATTATATTGAAGGACTGTCTGGAATATGTCCCCCTAAGCCAGACGTTCTTTTTGCATTTTGTATTAAATTCTAGTATAGCTGCATAAACATTGAAATCTGTTTTTGTAATTTGCACACAAAGATTCTGTACAGAGATGGCCCCATGGTATGGCACCAAGAAATAAACATCAGAAGTCAATTTACCATAATATGGCCCCATCATTATTAGCTTTACAATGGTTTCCAATTAGAGGAGATTTGTATTGAGCACTTTTCACAAACTTACAGAACCTTGGATTGGTATCACAGACAAACAGGAAAATTCTTCCCAGTAACATTTGTCTCATAGGAAAGTGCTACCAGAAGCAGACGACCTTGGAAAGAAGAGGAGAAGCCGCACCAGCAAAACATCAGCTTTAAGGCAATTGATAACGTTTCAAAGGTTAAAAGTGCAACTTACTTACTCATAAGTGTGAATGTTGCTGCATGCTCTCAATATAGAACTTGTTTTGCTCAGGCTCAGTATCACACCTCCCTCTCTTAACCAACGCCTCCTTTCTCAGACCTGACTATGTGTAAAGTCCAGCATGCTCAGTAATCACTTTCAGCCAGCACTTGGGAGACCATGCTGTTTACTGCATATCTTGCCCTGTCATGCAAATTGTAACAGCACAACTGTAACTTTTCTGTACAGCAGCAGAGTTTATGCTAAGTGAGCACTTGATTGACATCTGAAATCTAAAAGGTTTAAGAGCTGAAAGAAAAGAAAGAAAGAAAGCACAGTGAGAAAAATTTAAGAAAAAATTGAGGAAAATTTTATATATATATATATATATATATATATATATATATATATATATATATATATATATACTTTTAAAAAAAAATAATGGACAATTTAACAAATATATTTTCCTAGTAAAGATGCCCTTTAAACAGTCACAATTACACGAGGCATCACCTAAATGTAGTCTAGTGTTAGACTTTTTATAATCCTTTAAACAAAAGTTATTTTGCTTTATGCCAACAGCAGTAGTTGCTATGTATTAGGAAGGTGCCAGAGATTAACCTGAACCGATCAGAACTACTAACGGAATTTTCTGTCAAAATTCTTTAGTTTCAGATGGGAGATTGTTTGTATAATTTTAAAGGGCATCTATACTGAAAAAAAAAAGTTATTTTAAATTGGCCATTACTAGAAACTATAATTCTTAACAACCACCATTTCTTTAGTTATCCAGTCTGAACCATCTTACATTTCAGCTGTCAATCAAGTACTTTATTATCATAAACTCTATTGCTGTGAGTAGTTTTGCTTTTGCTGGAATGGTGACAGATTTTTTTGAATGCTGTGTGCAGTTTTGACAGTTAATTTGTGGGGGGGGGGGGAAGAAGGAACGGGGATACTGCTCCTGAGCAAAACATGTGCTAGATTGAAGTCATGCAGCAACACACACCTCAGAGAAAGTGTTGCTTACAAGTATTTATTTATAGATTAAAATGAGGGAAAGTAATTTTTGTACCTTTTTTAATGAAAAAAGCATAGACCAAATATTAAATCCTAGAGTTTAAAAACATATACTAAAGCACTTGCCAAACTATAAATATCACGATAAATCCAGGTCATTGTTGATTCACCAGTCTCTGCCATATGGAGTTTTCTAAACTGAAATAAAACCAAAATATTGAGAACATCCTTTATCCATTCCTGGACCCAGTGAAATGAATGAAAATCTTGTACTAAGTGACTGTATGGATTGATAAATGGCATCACATTTAATACAAATAATGCTCTTTAACCGCTGGATAAAGCTTTGTACTTAGACTGTAACAGATTTCCCATAGACTGTAACAGATTTCCCATGTAAATCAAGCTTTGCGTGTTAATTTAATTAATCTCAGTACAGTGGTAGACAAGGTTAGGAAGGTGAGCTGTTAATCTACTTAGACGCTTTTACAAAATTTGAACCGGATATCTGTGTGCTCGCTCATTGTATGCAAACGCTTTTTAGACTTTTTGTTTTCATTTTGATGTTCTACGTAGCGTTATGGGCTTTTGAGACAAATTGGGTCGCCCTCAATAATGTACAATTCTGTAAACATAAAAATAACTGCAGATGTATAGTTCCATTGTAAGGAGCTCATCTACTGATCTAGTTTCATTAATGATTTGCACCAACAAACTAATATCCTACTTGTTCCCTAAATTTGAAGGGATACTACACTACAGGGAGATTCAATAAAAGTTCTTATCGTTAAAATGGTGCTAATTTTGCCCCAACCAATCAGATGTTATTAAACATTTAAAAGCTAACATCTGATTGGTTGGGGCAAAATTAGCACTATTTTTAATGATAACTTTTATTGAATCTCCCTGTAAATAGCCCAGCACGTTCTGGGCTTTGGGGCAATATGGGAGAAAGGAGCAAGTGCTCCTGTCCCCATTAGAATTATAATTTTGGTAAAACAATAGTGATTTGGGGTGTTGGGGGTTAAATGACTATTATACATACCTTCCCACTTCTTCACACCATTAAAAGTACCTAGTGTGAGGACCTGCACAAATGGTCCAGGCCATATCTGCCTCCTTTATTAGTGTAGGATCTGGGCAGTGGGAAGATGCACTTTAATGTTCCTTTAGCAATCCAGTCACTGCTTTCTCCTAACTTGCCATGGAAAACTTGAATACCCAGAGAAAATGTTTGCCAATAATTATACCATCATTAGCCTAGTCAATTTCCAACACCCAGTATATCGGTAACATGAGCCAAATGTAATCAACTCCTTTGCCCTAAAAAACAAGTGCACACAATTGTTTTATTTTTATTTTTCCCTAGGTGCTCAGAGCTTTGTGGATAACTTTTTATTGCCTTATACATCTTACTCCTATCACATTGAAGCAGGCAGTGTGCATGGCTCTACCGCTAGTGCTACAGTGGTTTTCCGCACAAGGGTTGGAATCCCGGTTGGGAACATCCAAGTATATCACTTTAATAATGCTGATCCTTTCTCTGTTACTATAAACTGGACACTAACATCAACTGAGTCGGGGCCTATAGAGATGTACAGATTGATGTATACAACAGCTGACTTAACTGAGCCTAATGTCATTTATGAAGGACTTAACACATCTGTAACTCTATATAATGTATTACCCTTCACCAGGTATCATTTTTCTTTGCATGCTTGTACTGCTGAGGGGTGTTTGCAGAGTTCCCCCATGACTGTTGTTACACCTCAAACTCCTCCTTCTAATCAAAATCCTCCATTTGTAACACATTCCAGCTCAACTAGCCTCTCTTTGAAGTGGAATCCCCCATCTCAAGCAAATGGTAAGTAACTTACAAAGTGTTGGGTCTTTCATATATTTTAAGTTAAACATAACTACATTAGTAATGAAGGGGTTGCACTTGTATATTGTAAAGAAGATAATGAACTAACGAAGAACTAAACATCGAACGTTTATTGGATAGTTTAAAAAATGACTGGATGACTTTCTGCAAACAAGGAATGTTGCAAGTTACTGGTATTGATACATAAAGTAGAGTTGATCCAGGGAAATTTCCGATCGCCACTTGGACTCAGGAAGGAATTTTTTTCCCCTTCATAATTCTGGAGGTTTTTTTCCGCCTTCCTCTGGATTAACAATCAGGAAACAGTCAGGAAATGTGGGTATTGCTGTTTAGGTTGGACTGGATGGACGTATGTCTTTATTCAACCTCAAATACTATACTAAACTATGTATTCATCAGTTGATAATTTTAGATGTATTTAATAGAGATAGCCAAAACTTGTACTTTTTATTCCATTTTCTGATTTACAATTCTTGGGAAAAGCCTGAAGAGCCGAAAACAGAACATACTTTCGAGGGTTCGGGCAGCATTTTGTAGGTTTACCGAATGTATGAGGTTTTTTTTCAGGGTTACGAAAATATATTCGTAGATTCGCTAAACCTCAAAAATACGTTCTGAAGTCCCAAAATCCGAACGATCTACACGGTTTCGGATGGAATTTTCTGATTTCAGAACCGAGGGGTTCTGTGTTGGATCTGGGTCCGAGTGGCTATGGGGGTAATCTATGGGGTGAGTTACTATTGTTCCTAGGTTAAAAGCTTTGCTGTATGATGGCCATGCACTTTTAATAATTTTAAAGTAAATCAACCAAGCAAATCACAATATGTGCCTTAACACCGCGTTTCTTCTTGGGGTTAGGGGAGTTAGCTGATGGACAATTTAGCAAAAACATTATAATATTTATCTAAAAATCCTGACTTTCTTTAGGATCCCATTGCTTTTTTTATGGCCTTGCTTAGGTAGACCCACTAAAGAACCCCATTGCTTTATGACCTTGCTTAGGTAGACCCACCAAAGGACCCCATTGCTTTATGACCTTGCTTAGGTAGACCCACCAAAGGACCCCATTGCTGTATGACCCAACTTAGGTAGGCCCACCAAATCTTGAATCATGATGTCCCCAGATTTAAAAAAAAATAATAATAATAATAATTTAACTTTATTTGTTACTGTGGTACTATGGATTGCCTTCATGGTTGGTTTTGTAGAATTCTATTCTATCATTACCCTATAAATAAAAAGTTACAATCCTTTATCCTATTTGCCCCTTAATTTAAATCCACTTAAGCCATTTATGAAATAAAAAAACAAAACAGGAGTTAAGGCTACTAGTGGGCATATGAGCATTACTTCTGTCATATTACCAGTCTAGCTTGGTTTGTATATCGATAGGATTGGCCTTCATCCTTACATACAGGCCAGTGTTCAATAATATCAAACCAGACCCTATTTTCAGACACTGCATTTTATTATATTCTTTAAGTTTACATATTGTATCCATGTAAATATCCCATGTGTAATATAGGCAGTGAAAATATATCATAAATTTCATAATTTACCACAAGTGATGTTATCTAACATCCACTTTATTTATTCTTCAGGCATCATTATATCCTATGAACTCTATATGAGGGACATATCAGATTCAAGAGTAAATGGTTATCTACCTCAAAAACGCATTTTCTATTCTACTGGCTGGCTAAATCCTCAACCAATTGTGGAGTCAGAAAATGAAAATGCATTATTACCACCAACAACCACTGCCACCATCATGAACCTAGAGCCCAATACAGATTATGAGTTTTGTATCATTGCTACTAATATGGCTGGAAGTACTTCCTCAGAATGGGTAACCATAACAACAGAAGAATCAGGTAATTTTTACATTGTTTTATTTGCTTATGAGGTATATTTATAAAACAATATTATTTATCACTGTTGTCCCCAGTGTTTTCAAGTGTGTCTCAATTTTTTTTATAGTAAAAAGCTTGTCCACCCCAGAATAATATTTCATACTTACCTACCCCACACCCCTAAACCCAATAATTATTCAACTCCTTGCAGTCCTGACTCCCTAAAGCCCAGAAAACTTAATGTTCCTCTTAGCGAACTACTTACCGTAGCAAAATGTCTTCAAGAACTAAACTTTAAGTCCAGTTGATCTAACTGAATACCACAGATATTATCTAAAAATGAAGATACAAGAGAGAGCCCAATCCTCAGCAAAGCATAACTATAATATTTAATGTGGAGATTTAGCACAACATCTGAGGAAGAACCCTGAGAGGTTCGAAACATGTTGTGCTAAATCTCCACATTAAAGATTATAGCTACATTTTGCTGAGGAGGCTCTTATATATATCTTCATTTTTGGACTCTATCATGACAATTTGAGGGAACGGTGGGCCCACGATTGATTGAGCCTGCTGTACATTTGATAAGGCCTGCTGCCTGGAGGTTTCATCTATGTTCTGTTACCACAGATATTACATTTTGGTAATTCCCCTTGATATGATGGATTAACCTCTATATTTTACATTCTAAAAATGCTCAAAATATTCTTAAAAAACAATGGAGGAAATTTAGCAAGCCACACATTTTTTTAAACCAACATAACAAGGGGGTTGTGGTTTGTAAATGCATTTTTCTATGCATTTTTTTCTTTTTTTTAATGCTAGCAAGCGGCAAGCATATCCGTCTTGTGGAGGGCAGTGACTATCCATGGCGGTTCTCGTTACACCTTCCCCTTTATATGCTTTTTTTTTTTCATAAATGGGGATGGCATCACCAGGACCATGGGTAAGACTAGAGTGATATTGTCAATGATCAAATTGCTTTCAAGGGAGCCAGAAGAATCACCTGAACTCAATTAATTATTAGACTTTAATATAATATATCATTTTGGGAAAATAAGATGGTTTCATTTAGATAACAAAGTTCAATAAAAAGCTACCGCTTAATTCTTTTTCTTGTTATCGTTTTAACATTTTTCAAGAATTTCTTGATCTCCAGATTTAGACACAGTGGCCTGTGTTTCCCCCTAGGTGAGAAGACTTTCCTAACCATGCTACAGGGAGTGGGTGTCATTCATTAAGATATTAGTGAAAGCAAAGAACGGTTTCTAGCACAAGACTGGCCAGAGTTCAGATATGGTGCTCAGCAGATTTTTTGACAATTTGAACATATGGTGAAGAACAAGGAACCCCAGTCCTATATTTTTCCAGCTGTTGCTGAGTTCCAATTCACTGCAGGCTGCAGCAGCTTGCTATGGTGACTTGTAGCTCGGTGACAGCTTGACAGCCTCTGGATGAAGATGGTCGCTGTGCAGAGTTGCTTATGACAGATTTTTTTTCCTTAAATCTTTCATTTCAAATTAAACCTCAATTTTTTCAGTTTGTCTTTCCCATCTATAAAATCATTATTTCCATTTAAAGGACAACTAAACCCCAAATATTAACTTATAGGGTAAGACAGAAATGCATTACTTTGTTGATGTAGATTTCCCAAAAAATTAACGTTGTTTACCTTTGTTCTGATACTCCCTGCAATGTACAGGAATCTTCTTTGTAAGTCTGCAAAAGTGTGCCTTCCGATTGGTCAAGTCCCAGACTCAGCTAGGGCTAGGACAGTACATTGGTCTTAAAGGAAATCTCCTTTCAGTTGTTTTGTTAAACAGTGTTAGAATTAATTATACAAAATACAAAAGTGAAACAGACATTTTATTTTTGAATAATTTACATTTCATCAGAACCTGCCTTCATGCTGCCTCCAACAATACTCCCAATCTCCTCAAACTCTCTAAACGTGACATGGGAAAGGCCCAGCAAACGCCATGCGAGAGGAAGTATTACAGGATACATGATCAATGCGGAGGCAGAGGATTCAGATCCCACTAGGAGGCCTGAGGTAATTATGGAAGAAATATTTAAGACTGAACTTAAATAAACAACAAGCTGCCTAAATCATTGAATTAAGACAAAGTTATAAATAAGCCCATCATGTGACAGAAATGTAATCAAGACTGAGCAGTAGAAAGGAACTCTCTAGGAAGGAGGGCAGAAGTTTGCAATCCATTCATGTTTATTTAATGTCATTCTCATTTAAAGAACCACCTGTCCACCCCCAATGTACAACTCTACACAACTTTTCATCTCTTAAGGTATGCCCCAAACGCTTCACCGTTAAAATGCAAAATATATTCAGCCATCTCTATTTATTATTAGAAATAATGCTCCCCTTTCTATAAATGGAAAGGATATCAGTGGGAACCTTAGAGTTTTGTGTGACCTGTAGAATTCTTCTACGCCATGATTAAAAGGCATTACAGTATATCTCTATTGTATCCTAGAGTCCTCTGGTGGGTGTTATTGGCCTTGGGCTTTGCAAGTGACTTACACCTCTTGCTGCATTCCATTTTCAGTTCTTGGCAAGTGTTTAGGACCTCGTTTTGGGTTAAATGTTACAGAATTTCTCACAAAAAAAGTCTTTATTGATTAAACTGCACACACTGCAAATGACCCTCTCGGGGGAGCTTCTAATATCTTTGTAGTTTAGAACCAGGGATAGAATGTTAACTCTATACACCATTAAATGCTTTTCTGAATAAGAACATTTTTCTATGGTAGGTTTTATATGTGGCCGAAGATCATGAATTGTTTTACATCGCAACAGGACTGAAGCCTTACCGGGTGTATTCCTTTACAATTACAGTCTGCAACAAAATCGGTTGTTTAACCAGTACTCCTGGTGCGGGGAAGACTTTGGCTGCAGGTGGGTGAAAGAATGATTCCATTGTTCTATGTGTCCTGCTTGGGTCTTATCTCTTTGGCAATAAAGAACCCAGATGCTTTATTATAGAAGATATTTTAACAACAGCCCAGGCATCTGGCATCTTTGTGTTGTATTCAAGCAGCTGTATAGGTTGACTGCATATTTGCCTGTGGGTCTTTAGGTTATGATTCTGATGGTCTGTCTACTTCACCTTCTATTTTATATGTGATGTAGTTTGGGGTTCTTGTCTGATGCTAAGTAAGCTGTTTGATTTTCCAGATTAAACTCAGGTTATCATTTTGATCTGTTCTGCTGTCTGTATGTGGTATGAAATATTATATTCCGTTATATTAGTAGAACGTACTTCATCTTCACTGTGTAAGGACACATGGATACTGAGATTTTTAAATTCTTTTTTCCATGTATTGTCCTGCATTACAGTGTGAACAGAACACAGTTGTTATATAAACTTTGAGAAACAATATATTACTTAGTAATAAGTAATAGTTTATCTACATCAGGCCTTGCTACAATCTAGATATGCTATCACACAGACATTTTATCAGTTTTTATGATTAAGGGGAACTACACAGAGGAAGCTCCTTAGTATAAGGAGAACTAATAAACTCATTACAAATGTTGGCAATGGTGGATAAACCTCATTGCTGCATGATAAGGTATTATGTTGTTAATGGCCCTATGAAAAAATTATTTGCAGCGACTTCTACTGGCCCAGTGGTTATCCCTAGAGATGGGATCCGAGTCGGACCTGGATCCGACACGGAACCCCCTTGGTTCTGAAATTCTAACGTTCTGTCAGAAATTAGGTGGATCTTTTGGTTTTTGAGACTTCGGAACGCATTTTCGACGTTTACAGAATGTACAAGGTTGTTTTCTGTAACCCTCAAAAATAACCTTTAACGTTCGCTAACCATCGAAAATACGATCAGAAACTCAAAAGTAAGTTCCATTTTCGCATTTTCTGTTCTTCGTTTTTTTCCCGAGTTCCGTAAATCTGAAAACGTGTGGGTTTTTGTCCGGGTCTGGTTTCTCCCATAATCATACTGATAGGTTGTATGTGAGAAATTGTGATACTTAGGTTGTAAGCTTTTTGGGGGCAGGGCCAAATGGGAATGTATCAATGTAATTGTAAAGTGCTTTATAAATCTATAATTCTAATATATCTTCTAAACATACAAGAAGCTATTCTTTCATACCTTAATAAATACTTCACTGATAAAGGGCAATTATACTCATTCCTTCCCAAGTGCTCAGGGCTAGGACCTGAACAGCTAATGGTGGCCATAGATCATAAGGTCCGTGAATTGTATGATAAGATTGTAGCTACTATGGCCACCTCCAACTGTTAGAAAGTTAGACCAATGGGAAGGCATGCTCTGCAAGCCAGATCGTGACCAGACCAGTTGATGAGTGTACCCATGGTTAGGACTTAGTTCAGATCTTTTTGATAGTAAAGAGGGTATCAGTATTGTCGGGACAGGTATATTGTACAATAATATCATGGGCCCATTAACTAAAACTTTTTAACATTTTAAATATTTGACTGCAATGAAAATTGTCTTGAGACTGGTGCAAATGAAATAATTTGTAGGTATAAAGATTTCTAAACACTATTGTACTGCAGGAAGCCTTAAAGGGTATGTCCACCGTTTATAAAAAAAACAGCCCCAAATGCATTAGTATTATTTCAAGAAAGTGCCCCGATAGTTACTTACCTTACCTCTCTTCTCCACCGCACAATGCCGGCCCTCTGCTTGCATAGAACTGCAAGTAGGGGGAAGGACCGGCAGCTATGTCTGTGATTGGCTGAGAGGCAGCCAATAACGGACACGGCTGCCGGTAGTGCAGAACGGTGAAGGAGAGAGGTAAGGTAAGTAAAGATCAGGGCACTTTCTTGAAATAATACTAATGGGGTTGGGTCCGGGGGAGCATGAACTATCATATGGGAAAGGGGTTTAATGCTAGGGGGAGGAAGACCAAAACAGGAGGGAGAGGGAGAGGGAGAGGGAGGGGGGGAGGGCTCTTCTGCGCATGGCTAAATTCTCCCAGAGGGGAGACAGGAGGTAGAGTCCTATATGGACTCTACTATCCTCCTGGTGGATGTTTTTTGGGACTTGGGGGGGGGGGGATTACAGGAGAACCATTTGGATCTGGGATGTAAGATAAGGATTTTACTACACTTCAGAGTAGGGCCAGTAGTGGGGGGGATTATAGTTTTGGGGGTGGACATGCCCTTCATTTTGTCGAAATCTGTGTACCGCAGAAACAAGTTTCCTAAGCCGACGAACATTCGCGGCAGCATCGGGATTGCTCAGAACTGCCCAAAATTCTCCATTGCCCCTTGGTCGGCCATCTATAGTCAAGCATAGGGAGTCAGCCGAGGCCAACGGGAATGTGGCAGTCACAAACATTCTCCCTATAATTTATATACGGAAGAACGCTCGGGACTGTGTGTAGGCTGATCTTTGAAAAATTACAAAATTCTAAAGCTCTGTCTATCATCTTTTAAAGATCTTGACAGTGTGTACCCAGCTTTGCTGCTGTATGAACTGAGTTCTTCCACCTCTGTTCCGTTGTACTTAAGCCCCTTCATCTCTCCATAGAACAATAGTCAGATTTATTGCCACACTGTACAGTAAATAACTGTTATTACGGTACTAATTATCTGGTGCTAAACAGGTTTTTGGGATAATAGTTACTTTTCTTTCCTTATTACTGCACAATTTTGTTATGTAGAACGATATAAATAATGCTTCTGTCAAAAAATGATAAAAATAAAAAATGATACTTATATATTATATTCCAATATATATTTTATATATATATATATCAAACTTTCCCAAGGAAGCCTCACTAGCATATTGAAACAAATTTCATTCACCCCTTTGACAGGGAACACTTGAACAAAATTGTTATCCCTCTGATGATTCTGCTTGGCTAATTATCCAATTAGATATTTCAAGAGCAAAGGGTCTGCTACAGACCAGAGTGTATGATTAACAGTGTGTAAAATCATCTAAAAAAAAGTCATAATATTCCTAACTTCGCAGATTAAATAAAGGTATGAAAGCTCCAAAATCTGCCCCAGGATGTTCTCCTATTGTAAAGGGTTGTGTTGTTTAAACCTCGAAGAAGAAATGGAAGAGGAAACTAACGGTGTGTCTGGGTATTCTTATATCTTCCAGAAAGTTAATTAAAATATCTAATTTCATATGATGCTGAAATTCCTTAATATTTAACCCCATGGGTGCTGCAAATGAACCAGTTGGCTAATCCTAGGCCGGCATTATATTTCTCTTGATTAAAGTCTTTTGGTTCAAAGCAATACTTTTTAATTGCCTAATGATATAAGTCAGTTCTTAGGAAATAACCGTGCATTTAGGAGTTCATTTGCAATATAACTGAAAAATTCATTGCATGGCAGTAAAACAATTTACTGTTAATTACAAGGAGAAGAATTTGCTGTAGCATGCTCACACACCACCATGAATCATGCAGCTCTCCTAGAGATTTATAACGGATGTGTAAGTGGGATGAATTAGCAGGGTTTAATAACAGAGACACAAATCATGCAGACTTCAAGGGGCTTTAATTGATATACTTGAATGTGACGGGCATGAATCACTCCGCCATTCAACAGCACTGTAACATATGGTCATCTCAATATGCTGCATCTTAAATTGGTTGGTGAGTCGTTGGTTGTCCCATATGGCAGGAAAAAAATATCATTTTTTTATTGTACATTTCTTGGAGCTTAATTATTACAGTAGGAAAAGTTTGTTAAACCCAATGTAACCTTTGTTTAAGAGACTGCGGCTGTCTTTTATACAAGACACCAAGTTTGGTAAACCCAATGCAACCTTAGTTTAATAGACTGCGGCTGTCTTTTATACAAGACACCAAGTTTGGTAAATCCAATGTAACCTTAGTTTAATAGACTGCGGCTGTCTTTATACAAGACACCAAGTTTGGTAAATCCATAGTAACCTTAGTTTATAGACTGCGGCTGTCTTTTATACAAAGAACCAAGTTTGGTAAACCCAATGTAACCTTTGTTAATAGACTGCGGCTGTCTTTTATACAAGAACCAAGTTTGATAACCCAATGTAACCTTAGTTTAATAGACTGCGGCTGTCTTTTATAAAAGACACAAGTGGTAAAACCCAATGTAACCTTAGTTTAATAGACTGCGGCTGTCTTTTATACAAGACACCAAGTTTGGTAAACCCAATGTAACCTTTGCTTAATAGACTGCGGCTGTCTTTTATACAAGATACCAAGTTTGATAAACCCAATGTAACCTTAGTTTTAATTAGACGCGGCTTGTCTTTTATACAGACACCAAGTTTGTAAACCCAATGTAACCTTAGTTTAATAGACTGCGGCTGTCTTTTATACAGACAACAAGTTTGGTAAACCCATGTAACCTTAGTTTAATAGACTGCGGCTGTCTTTTATACAAGACACCAAGTTTGGTAAACCCAATGTAACCTTAGTTTAATAGACTGCGGCTTCTTTATACAAGACCCATTTGGTAACCCAATGTAACCTTAGTTTAATAAGTTGACTGCGGTGCTGTCTTTTATACAAGACACACCAAGTTTGTTAAACCAATGTAAACCTTAGTTTAATAGACTGCGGCTGTCTTTTATACAAGACACCAAGTTTGGTAAACCCAATGTAACCTTAGTTTAATAGACTGCGGCTGTCTTTTATACAAGACACCAAGTTTGGTAAATCCAATGTAACCTTAGTTTAATAGACTGCAGCTGTCTTTTATACAAGACACCAAGTTTTGTAAACCCAATGTAACCTTAGTTTAATAGACTGCGGCTGTCTTTTATACAAGACACCAAGTTTGGTAAACCCAATGTAACCTTTGCTTAATAGACTGCGGCCTTTCTTTTATACAAGACACCAAGTTTGGTAAATCCAATGTAACCTTAGTTTAATAGACTGCGGCTGTCTTTTATACAAGACACCAAGTTTGGTAAACACAATGTTACCTTAGTTTAATAGACTGCACATGTCTTTTATACAAGATACTAACAGCCAGATGCACCAAGAGGCGCAGTGGTTGAAAGTGGAGTTAAAAGACATGCTGACCAATGTTATATCAGTTGGCGTGACTTAATCTCCTTCGTTGTGGCGGCCTGCGTGGATAACACTAAAGTTAACAGCGCAGCCGCTGCAAGCGGTGTTATATGCCGAAAGCGCCATTCTATTACGGCACTTTAAGCATCAGCTAATAGCGTTAAAAGCGCCAGAACAGAAAAACTGCAGAGAGCAATGCTCCGAGAGCAGCTATCGGCATATAACAAAGTCGGGCTGTTTGCACCGGATTGACGATAGCGGTTCTCGGTGCATCGCCCTGCAAGTTTGGTAAACCCAATGTAACCTTTGTTAAATAGACTGCGGATGTCTTTTATACAAGACACCAACAGGGAGATTCAATAAAAATTCTTAGCATTAAAAATGGTGCTAATTTTGCCCCAACCAATCAGATATTATTTAAAATTTAAATGTTAATATCTGATTGGTTGGGGCAAAATAAGCACCAATTTTTAATGATAAGAACTGTTATTGAATAACCCTGTGTGGTAAACCCAAAGTAACCTTTATTTAACAGACCGCGGATTTCTTTTATGCAATACACGAAGTTTGGTCACCCCAATGTACACAGCTTTAGACACCAAGGGGCTGATGCAATAAGCTTTAAATCTGCAGCATCCAACCAGATGTTATCTAAATGCAGTGACACTGTAAAAAGCTTACATCTGATTGGCTGCTAGAGGTTAATAGCACTGGCAAGATTTTGTAACTCTTATTGCATTAGGCCCCAAGTTTGGTAAACCCAGTGAAACCTTCATTTAATAGACTGTGGATGTCTTACATATAAGACACAAAATTAGCGGTCAGCCCCGCTAATTACCCACGAGTGGTCTTGTGATTCAATAATGTTGAATCGTGGTAGCTTGGGCAGAATGCCTGCAAGGAAATAATGTTAGGTATTACGCAAAGTACAGGCACAATATCTATCGTTCTTTGCATTGTAAAAGCTGTCCTATTTCTAAAACAATTTGTTAAACAAGTGTTAAAACCATGCTAATCTATATTGCATCGAGTAGCGTGGGTTTTACACTCATTTAACAAGGAAAAGGAGGTTATTGTATCTCTCTAAAAGTTTAGTAAACCCAATGTAACCTTTGTTCCATAGATTTTAGATGACTTTTCTATAAGACACAAAGGGGAGATAAACCCAGAGCTGCAATCTTCCTTTCCTTATTTAATATCGGATTTTGCACCTATGAGTAAATTTTGAAATGGATTTAACCCCAGTACAGTTTACGCTATTTATTAGTAGAGATGGACACCTCGGTTCCGAAATCTGAATGATCCATCCGAATCTGGACGGATCGTCCTGATTTCGGAACATATTTTCAAAGATTTTCGAATGTACAGAGCTATTTAACGAAAATGGCTACATACATTCAAAAATCTTCGAAAATTCGATACGTTTTCGGATCTTCAGGATTTTCCTGAGATCCGGGAATCCGAAAACAGAACGAAACTATTGAGTTCTGGCCATCTCTATTTATTTTGATGGTAAATTATCTTGCTATTGAATTAGTGGCCGCGGCTGTGTGGGTGCCTCGTTAAAGGAAGGTGTTAAAGTTGACGTTAACTCATGAAAACAGCGAATCCGCTCTGGGTAAATGAGCCCCAAAAATTAGGTAAACCAAATGTTATCTTTGTTAAATATATTGTAGATGTCTTTTACATAGGACTTATATATAGACTTGACGGACGTATTATCAAAAATAGCCTTGAACGTTCGATAATCCCCGAAAATACGTTCGGAAACTCAAAATTAGTTTTCAATCGTATTTTCAAGGATTATCAAACATTCAAGGCTATTTTTGGAGATAGCCTCAAATGTTCGATAATTATCGAAAATGGGCTCCGAAGTCCCGAAAGTATGTTCCGTTTTCGGATTTTCGGATCTTCGGGATTTGATCCGTAATTCTGAAAATTTTATGAAATCTGACAGTTTCTGACATCTCTAGTTGCTTGTGAATCTTCTCAGGGAGCTGGGTAAATATGTATGAAGGTTTGGTAAACCCAATGTAAGCTTTGTTTTAAAAAGGTTTGAGAACATATTAATGGCCTCATTTACCTGGAGCCGCAATTGACCTGGGTAAATCTGGCATCTGGTATTTAATACCGGACTTGCACTTCGGGGTAAAGGCACAGACTCTAGAAAGTGAGTTAAACCCATGCTAATCCAATATTACATCAGGATTAGAGATGGCCGAAACTGTCAAGTTTCATTCCCTTTTTAGATTTACAGAAAATCCAGAAGATCCAAAAATGGAACATACTTTCGGGACTTCGGAGCCCATTTTCGCTAATTATCGAATGTTCGAGGCTATTTCCAAAAACAGCCCTGATTGTTCGATAATTCTCGAAAATACGATTGGAAACTAATTTTGAGTTTCCAAGCGTATTTTTGAGGATTAACGAATGTTCGGTAATTATAGAAAATACACAATATAAAGAAAATTGGGCTGTTGTACATCCATATTAAAGTGCAACTAGAGACCAAAAATATAATACGTACAAAAAACAGAATTCTAGTGCACGGACAATTCTAATTGCATATTGGCTACCTCTATAAGGTTCTACTACAAACAGTCTGCTAAACCCTGGATAAATAAAACCAATTAGTTCAATAAATTGGCCAAATTATTTTAAGCCCAGTCACCACGTCAAGGTTACTTTCTTTAACTGGGTCCTAACCTACTGGTACTTGCCTTTTTGGCTACATGAGCTGATGGCTTCTCCTTTGTGGCCTGGATGCTTGAGGCTGACTCTCTAGTTTAAAGTACTTTACTCAAACGAGCACATGACCTAACTCTGGGTGGAGTGCAATTTAGAAAATAGGCTCAGAAGTCCCGAAATCCGAATGATCCGTCCGAAAGGACCCGAATTCCATCTCTAATCAGGATGTGAGGTTTTAACTCAATTTTCATATTACATCTAGCTGAATATTAGGGGAAGAAAGTTCATGAAAAATGGTTTTTCATGTACTGAGCTTGAATTAATAGGTACCATACTGATACTGACCAGGAAAGCCCAAACTGTTCCAGATTTGTATCCCTGCAGTCTGCAGTGCAGTTAACATGGGTAATTGTGCAAATTAGAGGTGGGTTGGGGAAAATCGGAATAGAATTGGGATGGATTAGGGCAGGGTTAAATATTAGATTTTAATCTAAACTGGATGTTTCCATCACTATGTGGGTCACATAAGGTTACTTGTTAGTTCCATTTTATTTCCTTCCTATTGATTTTTTACATTTTTTTAAAACTTTATATCGTGGTTACTTCTCTTTCCTGTCAACCACAATTTGCACATCGCTTCCGTGCTAGGCCATTTCAGCATTAAAATCCTGTGTTTCTTGCAGCACACTAACAAAACAAACACGCGTAACCTTAGAACTCCGTTCTTTGCTGTTGGATCGTTCTTAAATCCGGAGAAAGCCAAAGTGCTCAAGTCATAAAAATAAATACATGTTGCTTCATTGTTCTATAAGCAAATCTATAAGCAGATCTAAAACTGACCCTACACTACAAACTTACCTCCTGACGTTCCTGCCTGCTCCTGTTATATTGCAATTGATATTGTGATCATAATTATGATCCAGCTAAGAAACGTCAGCAGGTAAAACTGCTGCTCCCCTTAGTATTTCAATCGATTCACCATTCATTTCAGATCGAATGTCTTAATGTTGCAATGTCAAGGGAGTGTACATCCAGCTTAACAGTATCCAGGCAGCTGTCATAAAAGTTCCTGATGGGCCTCTGTTGATATAGTTTATGGTGAAATACATCTAACCTAGAGAATACTCATAAAGGAAATGTTAAGAAATCTTAGATCAATAAAAATGGCTTACAATAAGGGACATACCTGCTATCATCAATATAAAGAGAAAAATACAATTTAAACATCTACTCAACACAATATCAAAAAGCTACAATGCCAACGTATTTAGGGAATTATAAATCCCATACGGAAATGTGACCATCCCGGCTGTTTCAATAAGACCATCTAAAGAATAGACGAGACGGAATTCTATATCCTTCTTAGCGAGCCTGCCAGAAATTTAATGTCTCGACAATTAAAATTTATTTTGATTCTTACCTAGTGTTTATTACTGTTTGTATACACAACAGACCTTCCTAATACAGAGATGCACTGTTAGATAGAATTGCCATCTGTTCACAGTGTTATGCTGGCATCTGCCTTACATTGAAAGCTAAAATGATATTATTTCAACAAAACCAAATAAACGCCTATTTTTTTTCCTCCCCTCCTTAAATTTGTTTATTTGTTTTTTTTGCTTAGCAATCTCATTCTGTGCCTGAGAAGAAATGGCTTACTGGTAAAATAATAGGAAAACGACCTCTGCGATATTTATTTTTAGAATTTCGGACTTTAACATCAGCTGTATAGACCATCTGTCTCCCCCACCGTTTCCCTCTTGTCTCCAGTGCCCACTGTTATTTAGTGGCATTTAGAAGTGTGTCTGTCTGCATTTCTCCAACCCACTCCAATTTATCAGTATGTGAAAGGCTGACATACAGTAATTATATAGGTTTTAAACTCTTACTGTGTTTGCTTTTCTGTCACTTTGTTTTCTTGAAATCTGCATTGTACGTTGATTAGGCTGGTGATTTCTTTAAAACTTTAGATGCCACAAACTAGAACTCTAGTGCCACCATCAGCAGTGAGTATAATATATAAGTGTGTGATGTGTCCCCCTCCTGGCAGTGAACCACACTCCGCATCTAGTAGGATAAGGGGGTCCACAACACACTGCTCTAACTCATCTTATTCTCCCCTTGCCGCTGGATCTATGTCTATGGAACTTGCTCTGATTTTATTTCTGAATGGAATGTGGGCCCACCAGAGGTCTCCTCTGTATCCTGTTGGGTCAGTCTGACCATGAGCTGGAGAAGGCAATATTTAGTCTCCTTCTAGCTCCAATTCCTCTGCTTTAATTTTAATTATAATTTGATTTTTAAAAAAAATGTTGCAGAAAAGGGCCACAAGGGCACTGACAAGTTTTATCCATCTTTATCTAATGCCACCAACTCCTTAGTGACATATACACCAGTTGTTCTCAAACATTTCAGACCTCTTGGCACTTCAGGCACACTTGGCAATGCACATTTTTCTCGAGGCACACCTGAATTCTTAATGTTGGACTTAAATCAATGTAGTGTAAAGTTACATTACATTGAATGTATTGAAATTGTATCATGATATAGATTTTAAATATATACTGTATTTATAGAGGACAAAAGATGGCAAGAAAAGTCAAGATTGTAATTATCACAGGAACAGTAACTTACCCTCTTGACCTTATTATTATTATTATTATTATTATTATTATTATTATTATTAATAATAATAATAAAATGTAAATGAAAATCACTCAAAATAAGAATTAAAAAAAGCTAAAAACAATTCACGATATCATCTGCACCTGTGTGGAAATAAGTGTCCGTCTACAAAAGACATGTACAGTAAATAAACAGAAATAAGAAGAAATCTATTCTGTAAAGGGGGAAAGCAGTCTTGCCTCAGGCTGCCTCGGGGGTCAGATCTGACCCTGGTGCCCCTTCCTTTGGATTCTCTAAGAGCAGAGCAGATCTTTCCTTCCTCACTTTGTAATTTAGACCTTGCCTGGAAATGATGCACCTGGGTACTGCAATTTTATGTGCCCTCTTTGGTTGCCGTTATGGCTGAGAAAACATGAATACAATTAAAACGTGGAAAAGCAATAACAATTTACATTAAAAAACAAATGGTTTTTGTGATGTTCTGCCCTGCGTACGTCGGGTTAGCTTTCATTGATTTACTGATACCATGTGATGTATTTTTATATTACAAGTCAATAATCCTATCTCAACAATACGGCACCTACCAATGTTTATATACTGGGGATTTTCCCTCCATTATCGACACATTTTCTCCATTATCCAGTACACACAAGAGTTGCATTTTGCAAAGTAATTGTGGGTCAGCACCAGTGGCATAACTAGATATCACTTGGACCCCCAGCAAACTATGATGGGGATGCTATACCTTTTTCTATAGTGGTTTTCTGGGAGCAGGCTGTATCTGTCATAAAGAAAATAAAGAGGCCCCCTACAGTTGCAAGGTCTGTTCACCTGGTAAATATGACCCTGGTCAACACCCAGTTACCTACACTTACTGATGAAGGGTTTGTTCTCATCCTGATGAGGTCCATGTTATTAGAAACAAAATGTAACAATAATTTAAAGGTTGCTGTTTGCACTAAATGTAAAATGGCCGCAATTACTTTGTGATAAATATATTAATTGGGTTAATTATTTTATTGATGAGCTAAGGAGAAGAGCCTCTTCTAACAGGATGATTCTACTGCAATAGCAGTCATGGTCAATTGTGTCTCCAAGCAACACTTTTTATTTTCCAACATATTTTTAAATACATGCTGGTGTTGTAAATTATTTATTGTTGGAGAGATTTTCAAACATTGGTGGGGCAATCTAGAACCACTATTACTTGGTAATGCCCCCTGTAATGTGATACTCATGTGATTGCATCGCTTAGTACTTAGCAGGGTAATTAGGATACTTTCACACCACCAGTTTTTCTTTGTGGTTCCAAATGTTGGCTGCTAGTGAAACTCTACATGTAGCCTTTGCTAGTGGTGACTGTCGGGTGGCCGCTCAGCAACCTCTCAAACAATGACAATCTGCCATTAATCTGAAAGTAGCCTTATAGTTGGACAGCATGATAGCTTAGTAACAATCCACCCTTGGAGACGTTCATGTGGAGTTTGTATGATCTCCACCAGTTTCTTCCAGGCACTCCGTTTTCCCCCACAATCATGAAGACATACTGATAGGTTGTATGCATCAAATGAATGTGCTTAGATTGTAAGCTCTTCGGGGCAGGGCCTGATGTGAATGTATACATGTAATTGTAAAGCGCTACGGAAGATGTTGACGCTATATAAATCCACAATAATAATAGTGGCCATACATGTAGCAATATTATTGGCTGATGTGTGTATGGCCACTGTTAGCTATTGGCGGACATTAAAACTTTAGCCCCAACCAATCAGATGTTAGCTTTCAACCAATCAGGTGTTAGCTTTCACGTACATATCACAAAAATGCGTTTAAACATGACCACGACCAGGCAATTGTTGGGTTTCCGCATGCTTCATTCAAGGGTTATGACCAATTCAAGGGTTACCGAACGCTACATTCAATAGTTTTCAAAAATCAAATATTTTATTTGAGGGCTATGAAAAACTGAACAATACATTTGAGGGCTATTGAAAATTGAAGATTATACTCTAGGGTTAACGAAAATCAAATGTTACAATCGAGGGCTATCGAAATCGAATGCTAAATTCGAGGGTTACCGAAATTGATGGCTACATATTCGAGGGTTACCGAAATTGAATGTTCCATTCGAGTGTTGTAGATTAGAGAATTCAATAATTATCTAACTTTTCAATAATTATTGAAAATATGTCCGTGAGTTCAGAAACAGTTCTGATAGTTTGGGTTAAGTTTGGCCCAAACTCGGGTGTGGGTCTATCACTATTTGTGTGTGTGTCTTTTTACAAACTGCCACAAGCAGTGTTATTCACGTCACACTAACCGTTAGTATAATGCCACAAGCAGGGTGCGGTTAGTCTGAACTTTTCTAATCTAGGAGCATTTTGTCTTTATATTTTGCTAAATATTAAAAAAGAATTACTTGTAAGTGGCAGTTTATTTGGCAACTTGTAATAAAAGACCATCCATCACAGAGATCACTGACCATAGCATAACAAATACAGTGGAATAAGAACAGAGTATTTTCCATGTTAGTTCACAAAGCAGATGGGGTTTAAAAAAAAAAGTAATGTAGAAATAGAGCAAAATACAAATATTCTGGACACAACTGGAAAAGTGCCTAGTATACTCCCATAGAAAGCTTCCTAACCAAAAAACAAAAACAAGTAACCGTAGCAAATATAGTAAAATCCTAATACTGTAGATTCCAAACCCTTATCCTTTAGATATTGCTTAATGAGTAAAACATGTCTGATTGAGGTAACTAGTGACCTGAACCTGGTTCCACCATCAAAATTTCCATAGTCAATACTATAACTGGAATATCATCATGAAATATTCAGAATGTCAACTGTTGAAACCAAAATTTTAGTGGTTTTGATATTGAATTTTTCCGGTTTTGGTGGTTGAAATTCAACACCAAACCTGGGACATTGAAATGAGTTCTTGCATCCTTAGTGCCAACTTCCTAAAATAAATAGGTGACTTTTATGAATAGAAACAATCAAGGCATAAATCAAGCATGGTTTGTTGTTGTTTGCTGGGAGTTTAAATTAAAGGGAATATCCACCATTTAAACAAAAACTGGTGACTTGTCAGTTATCTGCCAACTGCTATTTTTCCCAGTTTACTACATGCATTTGTAACCTAATATTTTTAGTAAATATTTTCCATTCTGGCAAAGGTATCTGCCTCCTTCCTCTGCTCACTGAGCTTTTTATTACCTTGAGTATGTGCGTAAAAGGCACAGAAAAACAGCAGTCAATCTTTGGTTGTGATGTCTGTTATCAGAGCCTTGATGCATGGAGTGCGGATCCAGCTTACTCTTCCAGAATGGAGGCAATAACTATACTAAATATCTAGTTAATAATACATCTAATAATTTTCTGAATGGATAAGTTGGGTTTGGGGTCAGGTAAACAACATGTGACCAGTTTTTTGTTTAAAGGGTGTCAAGCCATCGATAAACCAAGATAATGCAGGTCTACAGTAAACTGACTAAGCCTTTTTATTTCCTTTATTTAATGGCATCAGCTGCAGAACTAGTGCAACACAGTCTCAGTTCACTACTTACACCTCCATATAGTTTTTCTGCTTTAAAATGGGGCAGAAGGTTCTTTCTTAGCAGCTACAAGATTTAAAAAGTAAACAGTCAAAGGTGTAACAGTGACACCTTTTGGAAAGTCTTCTTTTCATTGTATGGAATTATTTTGTTTCTATGTGGATTGGTCTCTGTATTAACTCACCGTTTACATTATTATCCATTATTTATTATTAGCTTACTTTTAATGGTTATTTTTTTCAAGCAATAATTAGGATTAAAATGAAAACATTTACTGGATAATCATCCATCCAGTCCAACCCATCTAGCAATACTCACATTTCCTGCCTAACTGTTGATCCAGAGGAAGGACAAAAAAACACCAGAATTATGAAGAGGGAAAAAATTCCTTCCTGACTCCAAGTGACAATCGGAAATTTCCCTGGATCAACTCTACTTTATGTATCAATACCAGTAACTTGTAACATTCATTGTCTTCAGAAACTCATCCAGCTTTTCTTTTGAAACTGACCAATGAACCTGCCATAACAACGTCCACTGGAAGACAGTTCCATGGTTTTACCTTTCTCACAAGAAATGAATATCGGGTCATCTTGGGTTTAACTTATTATTTGTAGGGCCTGCTCTATTATCTATTAATGGTACAGATGCCTGATGCAAAAAAGGAAACGTTTTAGTAGCGCAAAAGCGAACGTTATTTAAAAGCCGACGTTACCCTACAAGCCTCCATGCTCCTTACCTGCTTTGTTCCTGTACACTAATTTGTTGTAGAGGGACCTAAGCTTAACTGTCTTGATCAGGGGCGTAGGAATCACCATAGCAACCATAGCAGTTGCTATGGGGCCCGGAGCCAAAGGGGGCCCCATCCAGGTCCCCTGCAGGCATGTCCACCCTCCTAAGAATTTTTTTTCCTCCTAAAGTTCGGTCCCACAAACCCCATTTTCATTTTACTTAAAACTTTCAAAGATGCCCCCAGGTTTAAGTAAAATGAGGGTTACTACACAAGGTAATTTTTTTCTTAGTAGGGTGGACATGCCCTTTATAAAAACCTTGCTGCAGTTTGCCCGGGTTAGGTTGAACTGTACCAAACTGATTTTTATGTGGGGGGGCCCATCTAAAATCTTGCTATGGGGCCCTGGATATATAGCTATGCCGCTGGTCTTGATACAGCTATTATTGACCCCCTTTATGCAGCAGTGTCTTTCACCAACCTGACTGGCTGTTCTGACCCCATCACACAAAATGCTGGAACATTTTGCAAGCTGCCTTTTTTTTTAACATGAAAAAAAAATCCCTTTCTATTATGACATGATCTGCTTAGCCAGTTTAAAGTTGGATATACAATTTAGCAATAAAGGGACTTTTCCGTCTCCCTTAATCATTAAAGTGTTTAGTGCAGAGACAAATGTTCACATCGGGAATTCACCTTCGGAATGCTGAAAATTTCTCTCGGTTGTGGCTTGCTCCCTAAAGTATAGGGAGTCAGTTATTGATAAATGGAATATGTCAGTCTTAAAGGGGAACTGTGGTGTCTAAACAAGTTGATTTTAAAGGTTCCTAACATTAAATTGAGCCATCAACCACCTCACTATGTGCTGCGCAGCCCAAAATATGAAAAAATCACAGATCAGAACAATAGTGGGTGTGAGATTCAAAATCTGGTCACAAATACTAGTTCCTTCTTTTAATCTGCGGTTGGCACATGCTCAGTGCAGGAGGATGCAGAAGAAACCAGGAAGAGAGTTATAGTGACTGAAGGAAGACTGAAGGAGGACTCAAGGAGGACTGAAGGGGAGGAGGGGCGGGGGAGAACAGCACAGCCTACAGCACGGAATGTAAGATGTGTACATTTTAGTTTTTTTTTATGCTTCTCGCTCGCTGGCCCTTTCCATTCATAGGCCCCATGGCCTCCCCACTTGTGGCCCCTGCGGCCCCTCCCACTTATGGGCCCTGTGGGCCCTACTCTCACACAGCCCTCCTCCCCTTGCAGACCCCCCTGGCCCTTTCCTTGCAGCCCCACTTTGGCATTTTCTTGCAGCCTACCTTGGCTCCTCCCACTCATGGGTGCCCTATGCCCCCTCCCACTCATGGGGCATTATGGCCCCTCCCCTTGCAAGTGCCCCTTGGCCCCTCACATTGAAAGCCCCCTTGGTCCCTTCCTTTGCAGCCCCCTTGGCCCCTCCTACTTGTGGGCCCCTTTCAGTGAGGGAAGGGCCATGGATGCCCCACGAGGGGGAGCGGCCTTGGGCCTATGGGTCTGAGAGGTCACGGGGCCTCTGAGACTCATAAATTGCAAAAATACTCAGGAAAGCAATTCCTGTCAATTTTCCTAAAGTTCTTTTTAGAACAGTTACCCTTTAAATGTTCTCCTGATACTTTACATATACCTTATATTGGGAAAACATGCAGGACTGTGTGTAGCCTGATCTTTTAAAAATGTTTTAAAGGGTATCTCCACCCTTAAAAAAAAAGAAATTCTGTAGTGTACGGCCCACCTATCCCACCCCCAAAAAGCAGGTTCAATTGTCAAAAAAAATCAGAACAATCCTTCATTCCCCCGAAGCTCAAATCTCGGCCCTCTGCTTGCCGGAACTGCAAGCAGAGGGCCAGACCGCAGCCATGTCTGTGATTGGCCCAATCACAGATGTGGCTGCTGACTTTGCTGAACACCGGCATGTACGTACACTTCCGATCATTTTTTGGACACTCAAACCTGGGGGTTGGGGGTGGGCTAGGGGGCCCTACACAACAGAACAATAGTTAAAAGCTAGGGCACCATTTTAGAAAAATAGCTTGGTCAGGAGGGGTGGGGAGGGCTCCTCTGCGCATGTCACATACCTTGTTGAGGTAGGGAAATAGCAGGGACCGGATGACTCACAGACAGGCTCCTACACTACATTTTCCTGGACTTTAAACAGACACTGCAAGAGAACCATTTGGAGCAGAGATGTAATGTAAGGATTTTTAAACACTGCACAGTGGGGCCAGTAGTGGTTTAAATATTAGTTTTAGTGGTGGACATGCAGTTTAGAGATCTTTAGAGCTAGGTCTCACTGCCGCGTTTTCTTATGTACTAATGATCGCATTGCATGAGAATCGCAGTAAGTCGAAAGTCAAAATTGCACAGATTGCAGCATAAACGGATGTCAACTTGCGTAAAATGTGCACAAATGTGCATAGTGTGGCCTAAGCCTTGCTGAGTTTATCCAGCTTAACATAATGCTGAAGCAAAGCTCTTGCACTCTCCCTTCCCAGAGCTGCCGGTAATAGCAACATCATATTGTATCTTTTACTGACCTTGCTAATCAGCACCTGAGGTGGAAGATACAATATTGCGAGTGCCTAGAGCTTTGTATCAACAGAATGTTAAACTGTGTAGGAGATTGTGATTTGTGACAGGCAGTGGAAAAACCCTCGAATTATAATTTTTTAACCCTTGTTTACCAGACCATTTGCCAGGCCCTTAAGCCATTAACACTAACTTACTATTGATATTTATACCTTAAAGGGCAAGTCCAGCCTTGAAATGAAAACTTACATACAGGTAAATCACCCCCCAAAACCCTAAACGGTAATAGTTTGAAATCTAAAAAATGTATAAGTCTAACCTGAAATCCTGCACAATGTCCTGTTGCTCCTGTTTCTTCTTCCTGGTTCTTCCAGTTAGCAACTGGATTTGACAGTTGACATCACAGCCAATGACTGAATGCTAATCCCCTAGCTGCCTCTTCTGAGCATGCTCAGGCTCAGTGCAGGCTCAGTACAGGTCACTAAATTGCTCAGTTTCCATGAGACATCCAGAAGCATAGCATGCATAGGTTAATGAATTCATAGGACAAACTATGATATATCAACATATTTTAAAGAGGCCATTCTTTTTAAAAGATGTTATTATGAGGGTGAAGTTGTCCTTTAAATGTGATGAGAACTTTCAGATTTTTATTTTTCCATTAATGTCTATGGATTCATTTTTTGGATTTTCATATTTTCACATTTTTTCGAAAATCCAGAACTCGCAGGTTTCGATCATTTATACTGGTTAGTAATAGGTCATCTGAAAGCCCGTCTAGATTCTACTTTAGAAGCTGCTTGAGTGAAAATAGCAATTGATGTTAACTCATGTGTACTGTAGACATTCAGCAACACCTTCTAACAAAGAGGTAAGAGGTTCCCTTAGTAAATAGCATTTGTCATAATAAGGATACAAATTATGTGTTTAAAAATAACAAATGCCCCAGATTACAAAGTCATGCGTTTCCTTTTAAATAATGTCTCATCCTATAACTGTCATTAATAGTTTTTGATCCATTAGGATCAGTCAATTTTAAGACACACCCATGTCCAATAGTCAGCATTTAGCCTATTATTGGGCATGTTTATGGAAAGATTTAGAGGGGAATTTATTATGAATTACAGTATATCTTTAATACACTATAATATGAATTCTGTGGTCATTTATCTTGTTTCAAGAACTATTAAAAACATCATATCTGTATGTTAGTTGCACTTTATGTAACACACTCAGCCATCTCTCAAGAGCAGAGATGGCTGAGCTTACTAAAGTTTGGTTTGTTTTAGAACTTCAGTAAAATTCAGAAGTTCATAAACAAACCCATTAAAGTCAATGGGGACATAATAGTTTGAAAAGTTCGAATAAATAACAGATAAAATAACACTGGTAACTTACTGTGAATGGCTGTGGCACCTGGCAAATGGTCTGGGGAACATATACATATCACCAAAACTCATTTAAATACTTCTTTCCCTATGATCGGGCAAGTGTTGAGTTTCCGTGCGCTGAATTTGAGGGTTAAGGCCAATTCGAGGGTTACTGAAAGATACTTTTGAGGGTTACAGAACAATACATTTAAGGGTTACTGAAATCAGCCTCTATATAGAGGGTTTCTGAAATGGAACGCTACATTCGAGGGTTATCAAAACCGACCGCTACATTTGAGGGTTATCGAAATCGAAAGCTACATTCAAGGGTTTTCGAAAACAAAGGCTACATTCGAGGGTTTTCGAAATCAAAGGCTACATTCGAGGGTTTTCAAAATCAAAGGCTAAATTCGAGGGTTTTTGAAATCGAAGGCTACATTCGAGGGTTTTCAAAATCAAAGGCTACATTCGAAGGTTTTTGAAATCGAAGGCTACATTCGAGGGTTATCGAAAACGAGGCTACATTCAAGGGTTTTCGAAATCAAAGGCTACATTCGAGGGTTTTTGAATTCGAAGGCTACATTTGAGGGTTATCGAAATCGAAAGCTACATTCAAGGGTTTTCGAAAACGAAGGCTACATTCAAGGGTTTTCGAAATCAAAGGCTAAATTCGAGGGTTTTTGAAAACGAAGGCTACATTCGAGGGTTTTCGAAATCAAAGGCTACATTCGAGGGTTTTTGAAATCGAAGGCTACATTCGAGGGTTTTTGAAAACGAAGGCTACATTCGAGGGTTTTTGAAAACGAAGGCTACATTCGAGGGTTTTTAAAAACGAAGGCTACATTCGAGGGTTTTTGAAATCGAAGGCTACATTCGAGGGTTATCGAAATCGAAGGCTACATTCGAGGGTTATCGAAATCAAAGGCTACATTCGAGGGTTTTTGAAATCGAAGGCTACATTCGAGGGTTTTCACAATTGACCATTACGTTTGAGGGTTTTTGAAATACATTCGAGGGTTTTCAAAATCGAAGGCTACATTCAAGGGTTATCGAAATCGAAGGCTACATTCAAGGGTTATCGAAATCGAAGGCTACTTTCAAGGTTTATCGAAATCGAAGGCTACATTCAAGGGTCCTGTCCCATTGATGCCAATACCAAACACACCCTATACCTGTGTTTTGCCCTGCCCAGATTTTTTCGGCCCCCCACCCTGGCCTTGGATTTAAATTGTGACATGGCAATATTTAAAGTATGTACACAGTGCATTAACTGTAACTGTAGTACATTTATTTGTGCTGGAGCAGACTTTAAAAAAAATGATTAAAAAATCAATATTCTACTGTCAGAGCAGCAAGCCCCACGATGCATTTAAGTAGTTAATTGCAAAAATAGAGATACCATAATTACTCCAATAGTAACTACTATTAATTAGAAGTAAGGGAGTTAACCCTTTCATCACCAGATTAATAGCATGTGCAGAGGAGAACTGCCAACTAGTCTTATTTTATACATTTTGGAACAAAAATAAAGAACTGCACAAAGCGGAACATGTTGCTACTATTAAAAAGATTACTGTATAGTGTATAGTATATGTGCAACCTTCCAATAATAGCTTTCTAGTACATTTATCTTCATATTACTGTAATTGCATGCTGCTTCTTTAAGTATATTTTAATATTGAAGTCTTATTCATGCTCTTATTATTACTGGTGTAATATTTGTCATATATTATGGTAAAGGAGTTTTATGGCTTATTTTATTTTCCCACATTTTAGTCATTAACTTGTTTTTGGGGGGACACCAGATTAAACTTGCAAGAACCCTCAGGATATTTCTCATATTAATTCCTATGACCGCTACATTGGTATTATTATCCAAATGGGCCATGCTGCCCTCTAGTGGTACACTGTACATTTTGAAGAATATTTCAGATTATCCAAATACAGTAAATTGACTACAGTTATGTTCAGTCTCTTTTATATTTGAGACAATAGCCAATGACGATCAAATTGTTGACAATATAAATGTAACTGATTTCAAATGACAAACTGCTGTAATTTAAAATCCAAACCAAGTTGCTCTCTGACAGTTACATCTCTGAAAGGAAGTTACCCAGGCAGAAGAATGTCAGAACTACCAGCACATTATGAAAGCTTTGTTTGGAAATAAGGAGTTGATCATTCAGAAATGCCATACTGCACTAGCAAGCAAGGTGCGTATTTTAGAGTGACTCCTATAGTACACAGGTCAGACAGACAGTTCCATTTTTTAAGGATTTGTAGCAATCTGTAGATACAACACAACATGGAAAGGATTGATGGAGAAAGATTTAACTCCTCCACAGATTGCAGAATGACCTTAAAGGAGAAATATACTGAGAATAGAACTTTTTACATTATTTAGTAGTTTATGATCCCCCAAACCCACCATGACCAGGGTTTCTCAAAGGGGGCACCGGGCACACCGGGCACACTGGTGTGACTTCAAATAGCCAGAGGTGTGCTTTGGTAGTGGAAATAACTTATATTTTTTTGTTTTGTATATATACAATGATCACCTTTCAATAGTCAATGTAGTGTCACTTTACTCTAGATTGATTAGAATACAATGTACACTGTAAAGTATATAAAATATGGGTAATTGCAACTTTTTAAGAACACAGGATTGCTCCCAGAAAAATTTGAGTTACCAAATGTGCCTCTTGCTGATCCCTATTGCACCTTCGTTAGGGGTGTGTTACATTAAGGGGGGCTCCTATAATTTTGTGTATTTATTACAGGTTGTAATAAGGTTGCTATTTATTACAGGTTGCAAACCTCTTTGGAATCTGTGTGAGCTCTCTAAAGAATCAAACACACACCCAAGCTTGTGGACGAGGCCCGACGTCTGATTGGGGGATATACCTGTGACAAACAGGCGTTTCAGCCCAAAGTCACGCGCGTGTGTATGCGTTCGCTCGGGATTCGTTCATAAAACTTTTGTTTGCTTCTGTTTAATCTGTTTATAAATGACTTAGAAGGGGGCATTGAGAGCAAGGTCTCGGTGTTTGCTGATGACACTAAACTATGCAGAGCTTTGGAAACTTCCAATGATGTGCAAGTGCTGCAAGCAGAACTAGATTATCAAAATGGGCAGCAGAATGGCAGATGAGATTCAATGTTGATAAATGTAAGGTGATGCATTTGGGATTTAATAATCCCTGTGCCATCTACACCATAAATAACTCTGTGTTAAGTTCATCTGTAATGGAAAAAGATTTGGGGGTTCTGGTAGATAACAGACTTAGCTGTAGCAAACAATGCCAGGTAGCAACGGCTAGAGCTAGCAAGATATTGTCTTGTAGAAAGAGAGGAATAGATTCAAGAGAGAAAGATATTATTCTCCCTCTTTACAAGGCACTGGTAAGGCCACATTTGGAATATACGGTCCAAAAAGGACATCTTGGAAATGGAAGCAGTTATGAGAAGGGCAACTAAATTAATAAGGGGAATGGAGGGGCTTGAATATGCAGGCAGATTAGACAAGTTAGGGCTGTTTACATTGGAGAAGTGATGTTTGTGTGGGGATATGATAATCTTATACAAATATATTAATGGACCATACAATGAATGGTGCATTGTTCACTAATAGGTCATATCAGAGGACACGTGGACATCCTTTAAGGTTGGAAGAAAAGAAGTTTCATCTTCAGGTTAGGAAAGGTTTCTTTACAGTGAGAACAGTGAAAATGTGGAACTGTCCACTGGTAATGGCAAGTTCATTAAATAGCTTTAAAGGGCATGTCCACCCCCAAAACTATAATTTCCCCCAACACTGGCCCCAATGTGTAGCGCAATAAAATCCTTACCTTACATCCCAGATCCAAATGGATGCCCTGTAATCCCCCCCCAAAGTCCCCCAAACTGGCCACCAGGAGGATAGCAGATTCCATATAGGACTCTGCCTCCTGTCTCCCCTCCGGGAGAATTTTGCCATGCGCAGAAGTGCCCTCCCCCCATCCCTCTCCCTCCCACTCCCTCTCGTTTTTGTCTCCCTCCCCCTAACTTCAAACCGCTTTCCCATATGATAGTTATAGTTCCCCCAACCCGACCGCATTAGTATTATAGTTAGAAAATCCCCCAATCTTTACTTACCTTACCTCTCTCCTTCGCCGTTGCACACTACCGGCAGCCGTGTCTGTGATTGGCTGCCTCTCAGCCAATCACAGACGCGGCTGCCGGTCCCGCCCCCTGCTTGCAGTTCCGTGCAAGCAGAGGTCCGGGATTGTGCGGCGAAGGAGAGAGGTAAGGTAAGTAATGATCGGGGGACAAATATCAAATATAAAAAGTGTCCAACCATAGTATGTCCACCAAATATAAAAAGTGGACATACCCTTTAAAAAAAGGCCTGGATAAGTTTCTAAAACTAAAAAATATTGAGAATTACTGGTATTAATACATATACTGTAGTTCTGGTTGGTACAGCGATACTATATAATATTGAGAATTACTGGTATTAATACATATACTGTAGTTCTGGTTGGTATAAGGATACTATATAATATTGGTTGGTACAGGGATACTATATAATATTGAGAATTACTGGTATTAATACATATACTGTAGTTATGGTTGGTACAGGGATACTATATAATATTGAGAATTACTGGTATTAATACATATACTGTAGTTCTGGTTGGTATAGGGACACCATATAATATTGAGAATTACTGGTAATTATACATATACTGTAGATCTGGTTGATCCAGGGATACTTTCCGATTGCCGTTTGGAGTCAGGAAGCAATCCCCCCTTCCTTTTTAGTTGTTTTTTTTTGCCTTCCTCTGGATCAACTGTTAGGTAGGGTAAAAAAAAAGGTGAATAGGTTGGACTTGATGGACGTATGTGTTTATTCAACCTTAATTACTATGTTACTATGTAACCTAGCATTTTCCTCACACTTGGTACTTTAAATTGAAGGGGTGGTTGGAAGGGTATAATTCCCTTTTTTAGATTCCCTCATCTGAATCTTCATTGCTACTTCATATAAAGTTATATGCTCAGCATATAATACTGAAAGAGGCTGAACATTTTTGTAAGCTTATGCTCCAAAGGAAACTGATGAATAAGAAGCAGTTTATATCAAGATTACTTTAAAATAGAGTTGCTCAAGTAAAATGGGTTTGAACAAGCTAGCAAAGTACTACTGGCCATCGTACACATTGCCCCCAAAGTGCACAATAGTTACCCTTTTCCATGAGGTCCCTGAAGATAGAGATTCCACCTGCCCCTTTAGCAGAATTAAGCACTTAATGGGCTAGGCCACACCAGTGTGTTTTAACATGCAATCCGATCATGTGTTAAAAAGGGCACACAAGTTTTGGCCAGTTGGACTGACTACCCTAGGTTTGCTGTGGTTCTGACCAAATTTGTTGCGAATTGTATGCTCACCGACCCTCAAAAATGACAGGGAATTCAGCGCAAGTGGGCACTAATGCGCACGTAGAGCAAGCGCTTAGCATGGCCTTGGTCTAAAGCTCAGTAGAAGCCAGTGGAAATTGGGAAACTAAGGGCTGTGTTTATAGAGAATCGGTAATGTCTGATAATGATGATTATTGTTTTGACCTCAGTGTTCCTTTTCAAGCAAGGCAAACAATACTCTAACTTTACCGATAACAAATAACCCACATTTATCCTCAGAGACCTCATAAGGTAATTTGTTTCGGGGGGTGGGGGCTTCTTTTTACTTACATTTTGGCTTGAAATAAATAAATTCATGGTAAAAACAAAAATCAAGTTGTCTTTAAATACAGATATGGTTTAAGGGGAGACTGTGTGAGGTGTTAGATTATTTTATTTATGCTTCATCTTCAATGAGAATTCTGGTTGTCCAATTTAACCCTTGATTTGCTGAACACGAGTTGAGTACATGTGGGGACTGGAAATTAGAGAGGACAGTGGCTCATTAAGGCATGAACCAGTCTTATTTCAATTGTTTGCTATATAGAAAAGTAGAAGCAGGGCCCTGCTAGGTAAAGTATAGAGAGGTGCCTGGCAGACCAAGTTAAACATTTTTGAATTAGGCTAAACAAAGAAGAATGTCTGAGGCACTCAAGTATTGTGTCAGTAAAAATAAAATCCCTTTATTGGACTAGATATAGGGGAGTCAATTAAAAACATTTAAAAACATAGAGAGAATCATGAGCAAGATGCTGAGTAGTTAGATTATACCCATAGTCTATAAAGTGCTATATGCATACATACATAATCATAGTAGTATGGTGGATGCAAGGGCATACATCAATACAAAATATACCAGCATTATAACTTATGCATATCAGACAGTAAAGTGAGTAAATAGGCCTATACTTATCCCCCTTTTTTTGGCAAAGTTGCACAGCATGTACTCAAGTGGAAGCATAAGAAAACGGGTTAGGTATCAAGTCAAGGCTTAGTGAGCCATCAGGCTCAGGGCTGGCTCCGCTTATGTCAGTATGTATGCATATAGTCTACCTGAGGAAGCTCCATTAGAAGAGAAACGCGTAGTGGTGACGCAGATACACGGAACGCTATAGTTTGTTGGAACACACACCACTGACACGTATTTTCTGACACGAATACGTATTTTCGAAAATTTTCGAAATTACGAGGATTTCTCGTATTTTCAAGGATATTTTTCATTTTAATGGGTCCACTCGCGGATTTTCGAATTTTAGAATTTTTTCGAAAATTCGCGGATCCTTGAGCGGACTGGATTTTGCGAAGTTCGGACATCTCTACTCTCAGAGAGCTTGGAATTGGTATAACGTAATTTCTGCAAGTTTCCCTCCGGGAGGATCTCAAGAGCCTACGGCCACGGTCAGAGATTTGCTTGTACTGCCCGGGAGATCGGAGGAACTCCAGCTGATTATTGCCGATTGCATGTAGATAAGGAACAGTGACGTATGGTGTTTTCGACACTCGAGACTATTTGTGTGCGCACACATTCCACTGCTATTTTTATGCTCATATTTTTTTCCCTGGATTACTTATAAGGGGTTCCTATGACGGTCTAGGTGCCATATAATGTCCTAGATTTGGGATTTTATAGCGTGGACTTTCAGTATTTTAGATATTTATTACTGGTACTATCCCCCTTTCCCACTGACCTCAGATCTAGAGTTTTACTACGTCCAGGATTTTTTTTGAGTTTTATATTTCTGCTTATTTTTTTTATTGTAATAAATACATTTTTTGGGGGTATTACTATGTTTCTGTTTTTTATCTCCTCCGCTCCTACATTCAGTGTGCATTTTGTTATTTTATGTGTTTATTCCTTGGAGGGTGTCTCCTGTGGATACACCATTTTCAGAGTAACTTGCCTCATTCCACCTTACCCCACAGCAAATAGAGATTTAACTAGAGAAAAGTTACAACATATTTATATCAGTGGCAAATTGTGTCAAGGATCCATCCAACAGGAACCTCAACGTTAAATTGGAATTCAAATTTTAGGTCCAAAGGAACCTCTGCATCACTTGACCAAGTCAGTTGTCAGAGATACTCCATGACGTCCACTTCTAGGTACTGAAAATCAGGAAGAAAAGAGATAGATCTTTCTCATGTGTTTACAATCTCAAAATCTGTTAAAATCTTTTAAATCAATTGAATATGTTGTATTGCCCCATGACGTGGGGCTGTTGAGTTGGGTCCCATTTGACAGTGCAATCATTTTTTTAAACTGGCCTAGCTTTACACCTCCCCACGTTATGCCTCCTCTGTCATACCCCCTAGCTATGCCGCCTGCGCATGACTCCTTATACTGCCCGGTAAAATAAGTGCCGTATCTTGTTTCCACCCCAGTTGATCAGTTGAATATGTTGTATTGCCCCTTGACGTGGGTCTGTCCATTTGACAGTGCAATCATTTTTTTAAACTGACCTAGCTAAACGCCTCCCCGCGTTATGCCTCCTCTGTCATAGCTATGCCGCCTGTGCATGACTGCACATGACTCCTTGTGCTGCACGGTAAAATAAGTGCTGTTTCTTGTTTCTGCCCCTTTAAATACTTACCCTGCTTAATACCACACGCGGACCCTGCAGCCAATTAGCTGCTCCCTCCGCAAACTCACTCCTCTGCGCTATCTATTCTGAAGAGAAGGGGAGTGGCACTCCCCCCTTCTGTCCCCGTGAAGCCTGCACTCCCCTGTAATTGCAGGTATGTTGGGTCCAAGGAAGCAGTTCACACTTGCTCGTAAGTAGTAACCACAGGGTAACAAGCAGCTTTCAAATCGTATCAGGGACTTCCATATTGGTGTGGAGACATAGAAAATACTGTGTACAGAGACAGTGAATACCGGGGTCAGGGGGCGTGGCTCTTTGATGACCACATGCACTGTGCGTTTTACTGGCAACAACATGGAAGCCTTCTTAGTTACAGAATCTATTACTCACATGTACTAAATGCAACTTACTAGAGAAGAATCTTTCAATGTATAGGTGTTCTGGGGAGAAAAACTTTCATATTAGGATATAAAAAATATGTTTAGTTCTCCTTTAAATAATAGATACCAGTAATTGTACATAACAAAATTAATTGGGTTGCTAAACTGAATTGTAAATAACTGATTATGTTCTTTAAAAACTGTTCCTCTTTTATTGGACACATGTTTACTCTACTAAGTACGATATAATTAAAATTCTGATGATTTATATTTTTTTAGCCCCAGGTAAATTAAAGGCTCCTCTGGTGCATGGAATAAATAGCACATCAATGATGATTTTATGGGATCCACCTGTGTATCTTAATGGTCCCTCTCCAACATACCAACTAGAAAGAATAGAACCAGCATTGACAATTTCAAGTACTACCAACTACATCAAAGGAACCCGCTTTCCAGGGTCTGGCTACTTAAAGTTCAAATCTTCAATACTGCCAGTGAACAGCTATTTTACAGGTAAACCACTACAAGTATATGATCATTTTATTTTACTCGTCTCCCTTTATCACAAATATGCATAGGTATTTTTTTTTCTTCATAGATGTTGTACTATGTAAAATATGCCATAAATCAAAGGGTTATATTTTTTCATTGTACATATGTATATAGTCATATATTAGAAGGAAGTATGACCCCCAATAATTTATGTGCTTATTTAGCAAAGTCCAGGTACAGTATAAGTCAATATTTTGTGATATCATAACAACTTCATGTACTATCCAAACAGAGCAACAGGACATTAGGATGAAATATGGAACCCTCTACTTTCTTCATGGTTAGTTATGAATGATGTACATAATCAAGATTTATTATGGCTTGGAATTCTAATTGCCTGTTATGAATCACTGTTAATCACAATCACCATGCAGTTAAAAAGAAAGTTAATTTCAATATATACATTTTCTGGAGATTTCTGATTTCTTAAGATGAGAAGAGGTCCATTTATTGTTTGATTGTCCAGATCACGCTAGGAATACACTATTATATTTCAGAGACAAGTGGATTTCTATTTGCATTTCTAATTCGGACTTTAACCCGTGCGTAATAATATTTTAAAATGAATCTTCCTATGTGTGTTTTTTAGAAATATTTAATCATGTTAACACTAAAAAAAAATCACTATATTCTTGAAATGGCCAATCATGTTCAAAACTGAGTTTTATTTTGTTTTTGAATTTTTTGAATTTCGGAATAAAAGTCAACCGGGAGAAAAAATCTGAAAGTTCAGAGTAAAGTAAGGGTAAATTAAGCATTGTTACTTACTGTAGATGGCTCAGTCACCTAAGAAACATACAGTTCACCAAAACTTACATTTTCTTTACACAAGCATGTAAACTTAACATTCGGTCACCCTCAAAAGTAGCCTAGAATATATGGAACCCCTTAAACTTTGCATCATAAAGAAGCGCCGCATGTATATTTTCGAGGGCTACTGCATATATACGAGACTACTTTCAGGGTTTATGGAAAACACGTAAAGCTCCGCAATCCAATACACCATCTGTCTGCCATGTACAATGCTGTTTTGACACCTTACTCTGGGCGTTCCTATAACACCTCTTAGCCACTATCTAATCACGCCCTTAACACTTGGCTGTGATATGCTAATTGGGATTTTCCAGGGTACATAATTGCCACAGATACTTGTACAAGTCATTCTGAATTGAGAAAGTCAGTCGGATGACTAGCGAAACGTCTTCAAGAACCAAACTTCAAGCCCAGTTGAATTGAATAATTGAATAGAACAGATACCGCAATCCAATAGTTCAGATCGGTTCGGGAATGGATCCGGACGGAACTTCAGATCTGGGAATTCGGTCCCTGATTCCATCCCTTTTCAAGAGTGAATTGAATTAGTTAGAGATGGCCGAACTTCTGAACGTCTGTAAAATTTCGGAATTTTGGAAACTAACCCATTAAGATCAATGGGAGGAAATACCGTATATACTCGAGTATAAGTCGAGGTTTTTAGGCTTTAAAAAAAGCCTAAAAATCCTACCTCGGCTTATCCTCGAGTCACTAACCTGAACTCCGGCAGCCGCAAGCTTACTCCTTCCGCGTTCCACTGGGCTGTGGCTGACGTCACTACTCAGCGCCGGGTAAGACCGGCGCCGAGTAGTGATGTCAGCCACAGCCCAGTGGAATGCAGAAGACCGAGGAAGCGTGCTGCTGCCGGAGTTCAGGTTAGTGAATTCAGCATTGGTAATCTGTCTGGCTTGGATCGGTTTGGGGACATTTTGATTCCAAATGTTAAGTAAAGTAAATGCTAAGTCCTCTACTCCACTGGGGGTGGGGGGGGGAGGTATGTGCAGTATTTGCCACTGGAGATGTTAAAAAACTACAACTCCCACCAAATAAAGCATGCTGGGAGTTGTAGTTTCCAAACATCTGGAGTGGCAAGGAATTGGGGGTCAGTGTGGGGATTCCTATTCATTTAAAGGGCAATTAATGCATTAAAACAATACAGAATCAGGAGAATGGTATGTATTTTTGAAAAGATTGCCTTCTGATTCTGTAATGTTTTGAGGCTTTAGTTGCCCTTTAAATGGAAAGCAGAATTCCCATACAGTAATAGCCATACTGGATTTGGTTATTACTGTATGGGACTGCAGTATGGGAATTCTGCTGTCCATTTAAAGGGCAACTAAAGCCTCAAAACAATACAGAATCAGAAGGCAGTAGTGGTCACTACTACCCTCGACTTATACTCGAGTCAATCATGTTTTACGAATTTTTTAGGTAAAAATAGGTCCCTCGGCTTATACTCGGGTTGACTTATATTCGCGTATATACGGTAGTTCTAAAAGTTCTGATGAAATACAGTTAAAATAGCAATGATAACTTACTATAAATGCCTCTAGTACCTAGGAAATGGTCTAGGGAACACAAAAATATCACCAAAACTTGTTGAAATACTAAATTTCTTCAGAATTGGGCAATTGTTGGGTTATGGCCAATTCGAGGGTTACCGAATGATACATTCCATGGTTACCGAATTTAAAAAACTAAATTCGAGGTTTACAGAATTTGAATGCTACATTCGAGGGTTATCGAAAATTTAAACATTACATTCAAAGGTTACCTAAATCGACTTCTACGTCGAGGGTTACTGAAATCAAAGGCTACATTTAAGGGTTATCGGATTAGAAAGCTACATTCGAGGGTTACCGGATTAGAATGCTACATTCAAGGGTTATCGAAATATCAAACATTACATTCGATATATCTGTTGTATTCAATTAGATCAACTGGACTTGAAGCTTAGTTCTTGAAGATGTTTCGCTAGTCAATTCAGAGAATGCCAGTCGGATGTCTAGTGAAACGTCTTCAAGAACTAAACTTCAAGTCCAGTTGATCTAATTGAATACAACAGATATACCATGACCTGGATGAATGAATATTACATATATACCATGACCTGGATGAATGAATATTACAGATATACCATGAACTGGATGAATGAATATTACAGATATACCATGACCTGGATGAATGAATATTACAGATATACCATGACCTGGATGAATGAGAACCTTCACAAGCAATACATTCGATGGTTACTGAAATCAACCGCTAAATTGAAGGGTTACCGAGCGATACATTAAATGATTACCGAAATTGAATGCTACATTCGAGGGTTACCCAACGATACATTTGAGGGTTACTGAAATCGAATGATACATTTGAGGGTTACAGAAATCAAAGGCTACATTCTAGGGTTACCAAATTCGAATGTTACATTCGAGGGTTACTGAAATCGAATGATACATTCGAAGTTTGATGAATCGAGAATTTGACAATTACTGACATTAAGTCAGCAAGTTTGGAATAAGTTCAGAAAAAATTAAGTGATACTGTATTTGGTGATATTTAATATTTGGAATAATGCTGGATATATGTTTTGCACTGGTTTGGGTGAAAAAAAAGGTGAAAACATTTGTCCATGCTATTATCATACAACAACCAATCAGATGTAATTTATTAACCCAGTAAAAAGCTACTATCTAGCAGATTTTAACTAGCTTACTACAATTATATATATATATATATATATATATATAACCTACCCCTGTAGTGGATTTCTATGGGAGGAACTGTAAGATTATAGCCTTATAATCTTACAGTTCCAGCAGGAGAAGGAAACCAGAAGCCACAAAGGTGTAGGTTATAATAAATAATGCACCCCAACTGTAAATTAAAGGGATATTAGAAGTCACCTTGGAGTTCCGTGCCCTGTATATAAGGTACTCGGCCTGCGGCCTTGTGCTTTTATATGGTCACAGAACTCCTCGGTGACTTCTAATATCCTTATAATTTACAGTTGGGGGTGCATTATCCACTATATCATTTCATCGTTGGTGTCAGATTAGCAAAGACAAATATTTGCCTTTCTTAGTACATAAGCCCGATGGGAAACCTTTATATGTTTAGTTGTGGTACTGGTATTTATATTCTCCTACTGACACAGCTGTATTTGTACGTAGACATAAAACAATGGTGCAGCCATAAACACAGATAAGTGATATTTTGGTTCAGTGGTGATGCCCCATACTGCAACATAAAAGGTTTTCATTCGCTCTTTAGAAAGATTAAAGAATTAGTAAAATGCTTTTATTAAAAATTGTCCCTTTAAAATACTTTTAATTATTTTTTTTTATGGGACTTCTAACTACTATTTTTTACATAAATGAAATCCACTAGTTAAATTATATTAAAGGTGCACGCCTTGAGCAAATAGTCAAAACTATGAAAACAAACTTAATTATATCATTTCTTCAGATTGGCATATCAACTACTAGTATTTTAAAAATAAAACCTATGTAGTGCTTCATTCTTCATAGAGAATAGCACCCAAACCTACTCGTGGAGGAAAGGAACTGTCTGTATGTGCAGATATAGATTTTTGTGTGCATACAAAATGAATTTCTTTGCACTATATACAGAACCACTGTGTTTATATTTCAGCAGATTTGTGAATGATTTCTGAGCTGTGTGCAGTGCTGTGTGCACAGCCTAGATAGAACACTGATTGCCATATTTTAAGCTACAGATTTACAAACATTAATTCTAGAGGTACTTTTTTTGTTCCACAAGACCTGTTAGATATACAGATTTGAAACTTCCATTAAAGTTCTTAAAAATTGATAAAATTAGATACACCGCAGCCATGAGTATCCATTATAATAGATAGTTATGTCATATGACCAATGCTTAGGCCCAATAACGTTTCAATTTTTTTTTACAATTACATGTATACATTCACATCATTTCCTGCCCTGAAGAGCTTACATTCCAAGCACATTTATTTGACACAAACAACATATCAGTATGTCTCTATGATTGTGGGGGAAACCGAGTGAAGAAACCCACGCAAGCATGGGGAGAACATACAAACACCTTGCAGATGTGTCCAAGGGTGGAATCGAACTCAGAACCTCAGCGCTACAAGACATCAGTGCTAACCACTGAGCCTCTGTGATGTTCCATGTTGTCATTAAGTTAAACCATTAAGTTGTCATTAAGTTGTCATTAAGTTAAAGGGATATGAAAAACCCTTACTGAAACATATGTATATATTATTATTTTTATTGAGGATTTATATGGCAAGGATATTCCTTGGCGCTTTACAATTACATGTAAACATTCATGTCAGGCCCTGCCCTGAAGAGCTTACAATCTAAGTACATTAATTTGACACGTACAACCTATCAGTATGTCTTTATGATTATAGGGGAAACCGGAGTGCCTGTAGGAAACCTTGGATGGCAATGACTGGTGTAAATGCAACCTCATACGTTTATATTGCCATGGCACACTTTGAAGACTATTTATATATATATACATATATATGGTATATATATATATATATGGTATATATATATATATATCCTTATATTTTACATTAGTTGATAAATTATTTACAAACTACTGTAAAATACAATTAAGACCATTAATAAAAGAACATTAATAAAAGGGCAATTTTAATTTTCTTCCTTCTAGAAGGAATCTTTTGTCCGTTGTTTTAATGTTATCAAGACATAAAATTTTTAACCCTGAAAAACATAAACAATGTTGACTGGTTCCATGGCCTACTACGCTCCTCTTGTTTTTGGTTTTTTTGTACAGGTTTTGTGGTGTGAAAAACACCTTGTTAAGATTTATGTTCTGTACGTAAAGCTTGCAGTCGATGACTTATTGCACTGAGCAAGGATATTCAATCAAAACAGTCATTCAGAATTACTGTGGATACGTCTTCAATTTTTTGATTAATATCAGCAAAAGATTGTTGTTAAAAAATAACACAAAATGATTTGAGTAAAGTAGGGTTTGTCCGCTAATGGGGTTTTATTTCCTTTTTTTTTGTCTTAGAGATTTTTTTTTAATATGAGTTACAAGCGCTAAAAAGGAAAGTTTAAAGGCTTGCGCTTCTGTTGAAAGACAGTTTTACACTTGTAAGTAGATTGTCCAACCCCCAAATTCAAATCTGTACCCCAGCAAACCAAGAAGTGCTGTTTTACAGATCTTTGCTGCCTGATGCCCTCTCTCCTCATCTGAGCACTGCCAAAGATGTTGTGCTTGCTCTGTGGATTTATCTTCAGGAATAGCCTGCAGTCATTGGCTGTGATATCATTCATTATGGCCATGACTGACAGGGCTACTCAGAATTTAGCTACAGCACAGGAACAGGTGGTATTAGGCAGCACAACTGTGTATAGCACTAAAAAATATGATACGGAAGACCAATCAAATATTCAAGGGTAATCCCATATTTATTGAAAAAATAAATGTGCAGAGCAAACACAGCACAATGTTTCGGCTTAAGGGCCTTTATCAAGTGCTTACAGGTCATTCCCATGTGCTGATTTATATACACGAATATACATAGATCCCTCTGGAGGTAAAGTGTATAAAACAAAATAGCTCCCCCAGAGGTCTGAGAAATATATACATATAATACATATATATATATACAATATAGCAATGTAGAGCACTCGTGGGTCTTGTAACAAAAACACCATTTTTATTTCAACGCGTTTCGGCTAACACCTGAAGCCGTCCTCAGGATGTGACCAGTTGTTTTTTCACAGTTCTTAAGAGTTCTTAATATCAACTCCAACAAGGATAAGGCAGATGAACAATTACAACTAGTGACAGACAAATTCATCACTCAAGGTTATCATACAAAATTGATTGAAACTCAGAAGAATAGGGCCATAACCACTTTTCAAGGGGGTTGGGATAGGAGCCCTTTGCTAAAAAATAAAGGGACAGATTGTTTCCCATACCACTTAAATTTTTTTCCAAAGAGCAATAGGATAAAAGATAGTGTTAGAAGGCATTGGGAATTACTATCTCAGGATAACTACCTACCATTTAAGAATATCCAACCTATCTTTGCCTTTAGGAGAGGCCGTCATTTAAAAGATATTTTGGTTAAAACAGATTTGTCACCCCAAACAATTAAACCTGTGCTAGTTTGACATTGGAAGTTGTAATGTCAGGTTCATTGGATAGTTTTAAACGAAAGCTGGATGAGTTTCTGAAGACAAGGAATGTTGCAGGTTACTGTTATTGATACATAAAGTAGAGTTGATCCGGGGATATTTCTGATTGCCACTTGGAGTCAGGAAGTAATTTTTTTCCATTTCATAATTCTAGTGGGTTTTTTTTGCCTTCCTCTGGATCAACGGTTAGGCAGGAAATGTGGGTATTGCTGATTAAGTTAAACTGGATGGACGTATGTCTTTATTCAACCTTAAATATTATACTATACTATACTATATGCAGAAAGCCAATGAAATCCCCTTGAAAATGTTAAGCGAGTTGTCTTAAAAAGAAGGCCATTTGCATTGGACCACACAAGGATCCACAAAATGCCACTGTCTAAAATGTATATTTGGTTGCCTAAGGAAGATCTGTATCATTCTAATCACAGCAGGTAGCCAATGATGGTTTAAGAAATATTGCAATGTTTAGAACCTTCTTTATTTTGTTCAATGAGTCATATCTCCTAATTATAGAAATTTAACCTGGTAAACAATAGAAATCAACTAGATAGATTCAAATGGAGTATTGAACAATAATGATAATGCTGGAAGATTGGGCTTTTAGGGAAACAAAAAGGCCAACAAATATTTTTTTATTATTTAAATAGATAAGAATTTTATTATTCAATGCTTTAATCCAATCACAATAAACCCTTCGCTAAAGAGGAATCTAAGCACCTTATCTCACAAACACAATTAGGGAAACCAAAATAACCAGACGCAACCCTCACAACCACAGGTAGAACATTCAGATTTCTTACAGATGTAGCCCAGGAAAGATTTGAACCTAGAGCACTCCATTGGTGCCAACCTCTGAGACACAGTACTGCCTGAAATATGTGTACAGTATATTTTTCTGTTGATATGCCCACAACTACAGTATATAAATGTAAATGACTCAAGAGCTTAACATTTTATTTAACCTAGAACTCCAAAATGAGTTTGGCATATATTGCCATGTGGATTGAAGTAGTGTGAAACTAGTATTGATTTACTTTTGGGATATAAATGGTAATGCACAAAACCTGAAGACTAGACTTCTCAAAATTGCTGACCCAATTACTATTAAACTACTTGATGACATCTTAATATGTCCATTCCGACTGGTAAAATACTGCCTTATAGAGGTAAGATATAATTCATGTGCCTGAAAAATGGAAACATGCGTTTATTTTAAATAATTATTGACCTCGCTTGACCTGTTCATTTCCCATTTGCTGATCTCTTTGAGGTAAGTAATTAGATTTTTATAGCCAAAGATGATAATCGATGTTTCCCAGTTCTCTTTATTGATTAAACCAAAGGCCTTTTGATCTGACAGTCGGTAACTATTTCTACAAAACTAGTCATTCTTCATTTACTAAATACAATCTAGCAGGTCAATACAAAGTTTCAGGCTTCAGAATGCGAAAAAAAACACAATTATTATAAACTGATCATTTTTAGGAGAACTTGTAGCCAGTCTTCAAAAGAATTTAACACTTTAGAGTGAGTGCAGTAGTATTGTAAATTACAGTATACGGATTTACAGTAGATTTAAAAAAGGTTTTGCGGGGGAAGTGAATTATTTTTCTATTACAGTGTTCCCACATTTACATAAATTTACCTTTCTACTGATCCCAAATTCGAACCCGAGTAAATTGTGTTTTCAATCGCAATTTTGTTTGGAATTTTCAAGTTTTCAATCTAATTTTAAAATTATCGGATTTTTTTTTACAACATTCAATTTTAAAAAATTTTATCGGACCTGCATATTTTCAAAACTGCAAGTTCAAAATCAAAAGCAGGTTTGGTTTGAAGCAGGAATTTATCACTACTGTGAACTTCTTACAGCCTTTGACAGGTTTAAACCTCCTCTGGCACCTCGTAAGCTGATTACAAGCTTGCACAGCCTCAAATATCAATTGTACTTGGGGGGCTAGACATGTCCCTTGATGAATTTTATAGGCTAAAACTTTGACTCACTTAGAGTGTGCTAAGAAATATATCACCTACATTTGTTATCATTATTAATATTGTGGATTTATATAGTGCCAACATTTTCCGTAGCGCTTTGCAATCAGGCCCTGCCCCAAAGAGCTTACAATCTAAGCACATTTATTTGACACATACAACCTATCACAGACAAGTGCCCGCTCCCGGGTTAGTTCCGATATGGACATTCGGGAGGGAAGGGACAAAATTCCACCTTGGCCAACGCGTTTCGGGGAAACACCCCCTTAGTCATGGATGAGACTAAGGGGGTGTTTCCCCGAAACGCGTTGGATGCTGGGTATCATGTGTGTTTTTACGATGAGCAAGTCTAAATAAAGTTTTCTCCACCAAGAACCGGAAGTGCGGCTTACCTTTTTTCTTTACATACAACCTATCAGTATGATTGTGGGGAAAACCGGAGTGCCCGGAGGAAACACATGCAAGCACAGGGAAAACATACAAACTCCATGCAGATGCTCCAAGGGTGCAAGGCATCAGTGCTAACCACTGACCCACCGTGCTTTGTTCTGCACACATAAATGCCTCTGTGGGGGTTGTCTCTTCCTCTCTGTACAATGTAGGAGGGGTTGGGGGTGAGGGAGTAACTATAGTGATTGTTGAAACATTTTACTTATGTTGTAATGTTACAATCTGTTCTGGCGTTCCAGAATACCTCACTTTGTCCTGCGGGCCTTGGGCTTGTTCTGTCCAGGGACACGATGGTCAGGGGGTGTGGAGAGTAGTCAGTGGGTTAGACAAGTGGTCCAGGGACATGTGAACATTAAACAGGCCTCACCCTGTCCAGCCACTTGGCTTTAGTATGTAGGCATATGTTCATTTAGAAAGCCGCTAAAAAAGCAAGAAAATAGCATATGTATAAATAAGAAAAGAAAATTGTTACTTTGCTAACTTCCCCTTAAACTCACAAAACACAGTTACAGTACGGATAAAGCTTTAGAATCTCTTTCTTTAGGAAAAAAACAACGTATCGCTAAGGGTCTTCCAGTAATCGCATTACATTAAGCAAATGACAAAGTGTTTCTGGTGGAGCTGTCTTGTTGCTGTCCAAAACTTTCATACAGCTTCCCCCAACTTTTCTTTCCCAGGATAAAATCCAATGCTGCACGCTCAGCTTTGCTGAATAAAGACGTTCTAACTCCCAGCAAGCTTGGGGATCTGTGCGCCTGCCGGAAAATAAGACAAAGCCATATTGATTTTGTTATTTTCTTGGTTGCGTTTGGTTGCAGCCTTAATAATCATTAGGTGAGCCCTGTAAGATAGCATATTTATTACAAATAAAAAGGGATAAATGAGACTGACATTGGAGGAATAAATAAAATCTCAACCCTCTCATTGTCTGGGCTGAATAACTACATAAAATCTTTAAGATGTAAAAAAAAAATTTGCGGGTTCTTCAATTACTTTAATTGATTGTTCGGTAACGCTCAGCCAGCCAAAAGTAGAGAGAAACTTTGTACAGAGATCGTTAGTTTTTCTCCATTTAGAGATTAATCATGAGAAGCACTGGCTCTTTAATTCTGTAATTTGTATATTTAATGGGCTGCTGAAGAATCTATGACAGTAATTAGCATTGCCTGAAAACTCATTAATACGCAACAACATGATTAATGCAACATTAATGCAAACATGAGTGAAGTTATTCGGGTTATATAGTAAAGAGATATAATATCCTGTTTGTTTTACTATAACGGGAATGGTTAGTAGATATAGTAAATATATATATGGAGGGATCTAAATCAGAAAAGCAGCTTCCTGTCCTAGCTATGGGATCCTCACAAATTGTATTTTTTAGATTGCTCTGTCAGCAAAGCTCTAGAAATGACTGTGGCACCCAAATGGTTAATAAATGGTTTTCAGAAAAAGGGCAAATAATAATGATTATGTAAAATTGTATAATGACATAGATAGATAGATAGATAGATAGATAGATAGATAGATAGATAGATACATAGATAGATAGATAGATAGATAGATAGATAGATAGATAGATAGATAGATAGATGATTGATAGATAGATAATAGATAGATAGATAGATAGATAGAGAGAGAGAGAGAGAGAGAGAGAGAGAGAGAGCGGGGGGAGATAGATAGATAGAGAGAGAGAGAGAGAGAGAGAGAGAGAGGGAGATAGATAGATAGATAGAGAGAGAGAGAGAGAGAGAGAGAGAGAGAGAGGAGAGAGATGGAGAGAGGAGAGAGAGATGAGAGAGGGAGAGAGAGATATGAAAGAGGGAGAGGTGAGAGAGGGAGGGAGAGAGAGAGAGAGAGAGGGAGATATATAGATAGAGAGGAGAGGAGAGAGAGGAGAGGAGGAGGAGGAGAGAGAGAGGAGAGGATGGAGAGAGGAGAGAGAGAGAGGGAGAGAGAGAGAGAGGGAGAGAGATAGATAGATAGATACGATAGATGGATGGATGGATGGATAGATAGATAGATAGAGAGAGGGAGAGAGAGAGAGAGAGAGAGAGATAGATAGATAGATAGATAGATAGATAGATAGATGGATGGATGGATGGATGGATGGATGGATGGATGGATGGATGGATGGATGGATGGATGGATGGATGGATGGTGGATGGAGGAGGATGGATGGATGGATAGATAGATAGATAGATAGATAGATAGATAGATAGATAGATAGATAGATAGATAGATAGATAGATAGATAGATAGACGGACAGATAGACAAAGGCAAATAGCCAGGTCATAGTATTTCTGTGGTATTCAGTTTAGTACTTTGAGACATTTCGCTAGTTATTCACTTTCAGAAACGAGAAAGCCTTTTGGATGACTAGCAAAATGTCTTCAAGAACTAAACCTCAAGTCTGGCTTAACTAACTAGCTGTCTGACTATCTATCATCTAATATCATCTATATATCAATATCTTCTTCTCTATCTCTCTCTCTCTGATCTCCATCTATATCTATCGATCTATCTATCTATATCTATAACTATATCTATCTCTCTAGTTCTCTCCCTCTCTTCTCCTCTACTCTCTACTCTATTATATATCTACTAGCTATCTATTAATCTATCTATCTATCTATATCTATCTATCTATCTCTCCCTCTCTCTCTCTCTACCTCTCTCCTATCTCTCTATCTCTATCTCATCATATATCTCCTCTCTCTCTCTCTCTTCTCTCTCTTATATCTATCTATCTATCTATCTATCTATCTATCTACTATCATCTCTCTCTCTCTCTCTATTTATCTATCTTCTGTCTATCTATCTATATTCTATCTATCTATCTATCTATCTATCTATCTATCTCTCTCTCTCTCTCTCTCTCTCTCTCTCTCTCTCTCGCTCTCTCTTTATCTATCTTTCTGTCTATCTATCTATATTTCTGTCTATCTATCTATCTATCTATCTATCTATCTTTCTGTCTATCTATCTATCTATCTATCTATCTATCTATCTATCTATCTCTCTCTCTCGCTCTATCTCTCTCTCTATTTGTCTATCTTTCTGTCTATCTATATTTCTGTCTATCTATCTATCTATCTATCTATCTATCTATCTATCTATCTATCTATCTATCTATATTTCTGTCTATCTATCTATTTCTCATTAGCTTTCAAGTTTGCAGCACTTGTGATTTGTTGTGCAAAATCAATAGAACAAAACATTTTACAATTAACAAAACAACCAGCAGTTTCAGGATAAATAATAGTTGAGAACGTTTCAAAAATGGTTTGAAAAGTCTATGTTTGGTTAATTATGCTTTATTGACTTTATGTGAGCCCAAGTGTTTTGTTGTCTCCTTTAATTATATAATTGCTGATTAAACATGAACTATTGCCAAAATGAATTCACTCTTCCCAAAGCTATGGCATACGTAGGGTGAAGTCCACATCCCTGAACATACAGTAGATAGTTTGGGTTCTTACCTCAACACTCCTCTCTGGACCTGCCCCCTCCTTGTGCCCGCAGTTTCAATTGATGTGCTGCCAATGGGAGCGCACACTTGCAGAGTGTTTGCAGAAATGCAGTGTGGCCAGGGATGTGGCATCTTTATGTCTCCATTTCAAACTTTAACCATCCCTTTAAAACAGCGTGGATCTAATTGTAATTTAGCAATTGGATTTAAAGGGATGATGTGGAACTTTACAATACTGGAAGAGCACATATCTTTCGATACTTCAGATTCCATTAATCAGAGTACCTCTTAAATCAAGCCTAGTAGGGTACAAATATGTACGCGAGACACATTTCTATTGTTTATGTTTTATGATGTGCAGTTATGTCTCTGGATAAAGGATTAGACTGAATTACTATAGTCCCAACCCAGTTTTAATTTACCAATTGGAAATGGTAAGAACAATATTCCCGGCTTGGGGCTGCTGAGATTGTTTTTGCTCAGTTTTCTATTTTGCCTCTTTAAATGCCCTGTGTATTCCTGAACCTTCTTCATAGTAGCCTATACTTACAATAAGAGTCTAATAATAATAAGGGGTTCTATGTGTAATGGAGACCTGAATCACTACATTGTGAACTATTCAATGATAAGTCACAAAGGGCCCAGGGAAACAGATAGGAAGAGAGACTGTATTAATCAGCAATGACTACATTGTTTTAAGGTTTAATATGGTCCAGATTTTTAGGGTGTTACAGATGCTGATCTGGATGGGCTATGGGTTATGTAGTGGTAGTGTAATTGAAAGATATACAGGCATATGATTGGAAAATCCATGCTACCCGATGTAATATAAGGCTAGTGTGGGTTTTGCAGTCATTTTACAGGGACTGGGCCCTTACCAAAGGTTTTCAATACACTTTAGTTAAGTTTTACTCTACCGTTTCCTACCACTACACTACCGAGATCCCACAATGCAGTAAGTTCCACAAAGGATCTCAGACTGGTAAGGCTATGTACGCACCATGTAATTTTTCAAACCAACTGACCGATATTACCGCGTATCGGGCAGTTGTGCTAAAAAATTGGATGTCGTACTTGTGGGTGGTCGCGTCTGATCTCGGTTGCCCAGTCATCCAATCTGTACCTATACTTTTGCTGTACCCAGCCTAAGGTGTGCCTCATACTCCTCATACTTACATCTTTTAAAAAGTTGCACTGCAAGTTACAGTGCAAAAATATTGTCATGTTATGATATGGAAATATAAGGTTGGATGACAGTTGGTTGAAATATGAATCATATTATCATGGTATTAAAAGTTAAACCAAACTTTAATACTTGATCTATTGTAAATAAAACCCAACTACAACTCAGTCCCTTTACTGTTATTATTTAGAAATAAGTTCTTTCTGGCCATGCATAATGGCATCGACCATGACAATGAGTGATTTGTCTCTGCGGACTGGATCTCAGAATTGGAGCATTTTATTGAAAACATCCCTTAGATTTTAGTAGAAATTCCAGCCTTCTAGTTACCAATCAATATTTTCTTCTGTTTTGTCAATTGCTTCATTTGGAAAAAACAATATTTTTGAAATCAAAATATGATTGTGTTCTGAATATATATAAAACCAACCATGCAACAAGCCTGAATAAATAGCTCCAATATGTTTGTGTATGTTACACTCAATAATATAAACCAGAACTTTGTTTTAGAAAACTATTAAAATGTTACATATCGACATATGAATATAATTCTGATCTAGTTAAATAACTTAAATCGGGTGACTGTAAAAGTTCTCACATTAACGTAGTTTATGAGAGCAAGGAACTTGATTGACAGCTAAAATGTAAGATGCTTTTTTATTGTGCATATTGTGTCGTTTCAATAAAACCTTTATTAATATTCTCTTTTCTCTTATTTTCTTTTAGTTTATATCTATAAACTATATACATTAAATAAACATTGTGCTGTTCAGTATATTCTTATATTTGCTGATTTTGCATATGTTATTTCTTAATTGACATCCACTGCATGATCCACATCTCTAGAGAGGAGTATAGTGGGGTGTGTGTGTGTAAAGGTTTAAGGGAAGAAGGAAAGGAATGTTTTAATATTTTAGTTGTTTTCCCAGTTGGGTTCCCAGGCCTTATCATATTTAGCAGGGCATTTTATGTAAAGACAGACAATTTTATGGTATGCCAGATCATTATTTATTAACTGTACCCATTGTTTGGGTTTTGGGGAGTTTGATGACGTCCAGTTTAGTACAATCATTTTCCATGCATTAAACAGTAATTCCAGATTAGGCCAATCTTCTTCATCTAATAGCCTGAAAATGCTTTCCTACACTATGTGGATAGATAGATTGTTGGAAAGATATTTTAGTCCAGTATAGTCATTTGGGCATTCGCATAATAGATGCCAGAATGAAGCATCAGGAAATCAGCCTTTTGGGGCAAGATGTGTTTGTAGATCTTCTGTTGCGAGCTAGTTGTATGGGTGATAGTTAAGCTTGATGTACTATATAGAATATATAAATAGCCTATTGTTTGCTCCAGGTGATGCAAGTCAACGGGAGTCTGCTGCATCTAAGATTAGTTCAGATGTTATTGTTGGTAGGTATTTTCTCCATTTGTTTGTTAAGTGGTCCATTTCTTTTCAGGCTACTGTATACATTAGGTGTTTATAAAGTTTGGGTGTCATTCCTTGTTGCGAGGAGTGCCATAATATATTTATAATAGGGTGCAGGCTGATTTGAGTCCATCCGGGAACTCTGTTTGGATACAGTGCCTGATTTGCAGGTATTGGAATCGGTATGGTTTGCAGCTTATTTTCATTAGTTAAAGGGCATCTATAGTGAAAAAAAACACATTGGCCCTTATCAAAGTTAAATTCATGTACTATGTGCTGCCTTTCTCCTACCTCTGTCAGTGACCCTTTTTTCCATGGTGTCAGATCTCGCTGCAGCACTCTCCCCTTCCCCCTCCCCTCTGTTACCTCCTCCATGTCTTAACTCCGGCTAACCGACAAGCTTATCATGTGCAGTAGGAGTTAAAAGTTCAACATCCTGAAAAACACACTCACGCACAAGGGTCAATAGAAAGCAAGCTGTCCTGGAGACACAGATCTCTCCGTGTCCTAATAAATATAATCTCTCTCTTTGTGACCCATCATCAGTCAGTGAAAGCTATGAATAAGGGGGGTCAAGTGCAGCCTTATCTCTGCAGTCAAAGCTATCTCTCTCCCCCTGCTAATGTTCTTATCTCTATGTTTATTATAGAGCATGAAAGAGGGAGGGACTTGAGCAGGGAAGAGGATCACGTCACAGATTTGATTGACAGTCCAAGTAGGAGTAGAGGAATGCAATCACGTATTCTTATAACTTGTGTATCTCAGTACATAGAGGGAATCTGAAAAAAGTGAAGAAACTCTGGGGGTTAGGAAGAATTATAGAACACATGGAAGGAAAGGGAAAAAAAAAGTTAATTTTCTCACTATAGATGCCCTTTAAGGATTCATAGCCTCTGAGTAGATCACTTTGGATCAGTTCAGTTGGCCGAATGTAGTAATTCCAACTTTATTTAAATCTTGTTATTCAAGACTCCTCTTAAATATGTGGAATGAGAGCAATGTGCCCCCCAGACTACCCACAGTTTGCAGAACCAAGTAGTTTCTGATTGGATGGGTCTCCTGGAGACAGACTATATCGGGATTGTGTCTTGAAAGTAGTTCATGTATTTGTAAGCGTTTGAGTGGTTAACGGGATCCCCTGATTTTCCAGCTTAAAAGTTTCAGGGGGTTAGCCATATGTTGGTTATTATGTTTAATAGTTGGTGTGCATAGCCATGGTTGGTGCCCAGGATGGCCAGGGAAATAAAGAAGGTGAATCAGACAAGCAGCACAAACAATGCAGTTCAGTCAGTATCTTTTTGTTGAATAATTGTAAGTAAGGTTTGACAGCATGGGTAAAAAAAACAGTTAACACATCTATAAAACTGTATGAAACACTTTTCTTATAGGGGTTACTCACTGTAGCTATATACCCATTTTATGTTTGTGTGTGTTTGTTCTGCTATAATCAGGAGCTATGAAGCCAGTTGACTTTAGGGCTGTTTACATTGGAGAAGCGATGTTTGCATGGGGATTAGGGATGGCCAGTTCGCGGATTCGAACCCGGATCCGCCGCGTATTTATCCCGTCCGCGAACGGCGGATTTTTCCGGATTTTCCGCCTTCCGAACTTCCGATTCGCGGATTTTTAGTATTTTTCGAAATTACGAGTTTCACGTATTTTCGGGAATTTTTGAAAATACGAGAAACACGTAATTTCGAAAATTTTCGAAAATACAAGGATTTCTCTTATTCCATAAATACGTATTTTCGAAAATTTACGCGAACTCGGAATTTCGAAAATTTTCGTAAATACGAAAAATCTCGTATTTTTCATTTTAACGGAATTTTCAAAAATTCGCGGATCCTCGAGCGGACCGGATTTTGCGAAGTTCGGACATCTCTAATGGGGATATGATCACTTTATATAAATATATCAATGGGCCATACAATAAACAGTCTGGTGCATTGTTCACTAATAGGTCATATCAGAGGACACATGGACATGCTTTAAGAATGGAAGAAAATTTTCATCTTCAGGCTAGGAAAGGTTTCTTTACAGTGAGAACGGTGAAACTGTGGAACTGTCTTCCAGCAGATGTGGTAATGGCAAGTTCATTGAATAGCTTTTAAAAGTGGGCTGGATAAGTTTCTAAAACTAAAGCATATTGAGAATTACTGGTATTAATACATATACTGTAGTTTTGGTTCGTATGGGTATACTATATAATATTGAGAATTACTGGTATTAATATACATACTGTAGCTATGGTTGGTACAGGGATACTATATAATAGTGAGTATTACTGGTATTAATACATATACTGTAGTTCTGGTTGGTACAGGGATACTATATAATATTGAGAATTACTGGTATTAATACATTTACTGTAGTTCTAGTTGGTACAGTGATACTATATAATATTGAGAATTAAAGGGACATTCTTTTCTATTATTCACAGGGAGGTGAGAACGCTTATTCTCACCTCCCTGTGAATAATAGGATGCTCAGGGACCTGGAACTTACCTTACCGCCGCTCCACTCGCAGCCGCTCCTTCACTGACAGCCGCTCTGTCCCAACCACGCGCCCTATCTTAGGCGCATGCGCGCAAATACAAAAGATAGGGCACGCGATTAGGAGAGAACAGCTGTTTAGTGAAGGAGCGGCGGGTAAGGTAAGTTCCAGGTCCCCCGAGCATCCATTATTCACAGGGAGGTGAGAATAAGCATTTTTACCTCCCTGTGAATAATAGAAATGAATGGCACATAGTTCTTTTTAGGGGTTTAGTGTTCCTTTAATTCTCAATATTATATAGTATCACTGTACCAACTAGAACTACAGTATATGGCTGGTACAGGGATACTATAATTCTCAATATTATATAGTATCACTGTACCAACTAGAACTACAGTATATGGCTGGTACAGGATACTATATAATATTGAGAATTACTGGTATTAATACATAAACTGTAGTTCTGGTTGGTACAGGGATCCTATATAATATTGAGAATTACTGGTATTAATATATATACTGTAGTTCTGGTTGGTACAGGGATCCTATATAATATTGAAAATTACTGGTATTAATACATATACTGTAGTTCTGGTTGGTACAGGGATCCTATATAATATTGAAAATTGCTGGTATTAATACATATACTGTAGTTCTGGTTGGTACAGGGATACTATATAATATTGAGAATTACTGGTATTAATACATATACTGCAGTTCTGGTTCATCCAGGGATACTTTCCGATTACCGTTTACTGAAATCAAAAGCTACATTTGAGCGTTACAAAAATCGAAGCCTATATTCGAGGGTTTCTGAAATCGAAGGCTACATTTGAGGGTTACCAAAATCGAAGGCTACATTCGAGGGTTACTGAAATCGAAGGCTACATTTGAGGGTTACCAAAATCGAAGGCTACATTCGAGGGTTACTGAAATCGAAGGCTACATTTGAGGGTTACCAAAATCGAAGGCTACATTCGAGGGTTACTGAAATCGAAGGCTACATTTGAGGGTTACCAAAATCGAAGGCTACATTCGAGGGTTACTGAAATCGAAGGCTACATTTGAGGGTTACCAAAATCGAAGGCTACATTCGAGGGTTACTGAAATCGAAGGCTACATTTGAGGGTTACCAAAATCGAAGGCTACATTCGAGGGTTACTGAAATCGAAGGCTACATTTGAGGGTTACCAAAATCGAAGGCTACATTCGAGGGTTACTGAAATCGAAGGCTACATTTGAGGGTTACCAAAATCGAAGGCTACATTCGAGGGTTACTGAAATCGAAGGCTACATTTGAGGGTTACCAAAATCGAAGGCTACATTCGAGGGTTACTGAAATCGAAGGCTACATTTGAGGGTTACCAAAATCGAAGGCTACATTCGAGGGTTACTGAAATCGAAGGCTACATTTGAGGGTTACCAAAATCGAAGGCTACATTCGAGGGTTACTGAAATCGAAGGCTACATTTGAGGGTTACCAAAATCGAAGGCTACATTCGAGGGTTACTGAAATCGAAGGCTACATTCGAGGGTTACTGAAATCGAAGGCTATATTCGAGGGTTACAGAATTCGAAGGCTATATTGGAGGGTTACCGATTCAAGGATTTGATAATTATTTAGGTTCGAAAATCCCGAACTAGTTTGTAGTTCATATAATTCGAGTTCACTCAAACACATAAAGTTCTACCCGAACTCGGGTTCGGGTCCATCACTAGTGTTGAGCTGTTTTTTGCGACATATTGACTTGGCTGTTGTTTGATATAGGACAGATTTTATAACAAAGTGCAGGAATTTAACACGCTTCTTAAAAATATGATGCATGAGGATTATTAGTATTATTTGTAGTAGTAATAGTAGTAGTGTTTTTTTTATTATTATTATTATTATTGCCAATTACGCAGCAATTAAGAACACACTGTAAAGCTACTGAAAATAAAGGCATGCCATTACAAACGTGTTTGTAAAATGTCCCTGCAGTAAGCACTATGCAAGATGCTGATAGACTGGAGATGGTACTTTTATCAATACTCTCACCAATGATTGCTTACTCTCTGTCCAGAACAAAAATCTATTTTAAAATTATATTACTTGCTTAAAATGAATCTTATTATTTGAATCTGTTGTGTTTCTCTCTTTTTAAAGATATTTAATGTATACACAACTGTAACAGTGTTTAAGGACAGATATGCATAAACAGAGACTAGGAAATGAATAATCATTGGGAACTTAAGTGTTCTGGAATAAGAAAGATGGGGCCCCTGTGCAAAATGGAGCTCACGAATCTCTTGAAAGGTCACTGATTTTTTTGTATGGGAAAGAATTTATAAAGGGGCAGGTAGACTTGTTTGCATTGTCCAAAGCCAATGGCCACAAATGATCAGTATGTACTTGCTAAAGCCAAGATGAACTCTTTAGTAAATGTTTACATTAAAAATATGCCTTGCCTGAAATAAATTAAAAATCAACTTATTTTTGCTCCCCAGGGATTAAAATCCAGTTCAGAACGAAGGAACCAGAGGGTTTGATTCTGTTTGCAGCATCAGCTGAATTGCAAGAAGAATTCATTGCTCTCCAAATAAAAAATGGACGACCTTACTTTCTTTTTGATCCACAGGTAGAGTAATGAGCAAACTGCTGAAAAAGATCTCTATCAAAGATCCCAAAGGCATCTTGTGCATTTAATGGTTTAAGATGATGAGGCGCTTGCTGTTTTCATTTTTCCTATTGATCCAGGTTAATGGGTTCTTTAAAACCTTTGTAGATTGAAGTTCTTTGGGAGAGAACTATTGAAACACCCTAGGCATTTTCCGATTTAATTAGTTATCTATTTACTACTACTTCGAATTTTATGGATAAGAGTGGTATGTTTAAAAATATGTTGACCTTGCTAATACCACGGTATTAACTGGGGTTTTTTTTTCCTTTGGAGTAAGGTAGCTTCATATAGTGCAAAAGAATTTTAAACAATGAAAATCTATATGGCATTTGCATTATTTATATTTATAACAAATATATGTCGCAATGGGAAGTTCTATGTTTGTATCTGTACACATTAACGATAAAGAGGTGGTTTTCTTTATCGACAATGCAATAATTGTTCCCAACACTAGGGGAACTTTCACCATCAGTTTAGGAAATGATCGGTACCTTAAGAAAATTTACCTCAGCCACAGTCAGCCCCTATACTGTACTGTAGGGAGCCTGTCCATGGTTGTTGGGAATGTGTCAGTCCTGAACGTTTTCCCTATAATTTATGTAGAGATGTTCAGGACTGTGTGTACCCTCCCTCCTCTTTGAAAGATTGGTACAGTGTGTGCCCAGCTTTATTCTGTTTACAGTGAAACATTAATGCACTATAACGGAACATTCCATCCCCTAACAAACACACCCAGTCAGATTCCTACCAAACATAAGGACACCCCAAAACCATGGTACTTTCCTTGTTTCACTAGGGACATATTTATTTTTTTCTTCTTTCTAGTCACTTCCCAAGCTCCAAGCTACCTCCTATGTTGATGTGGGAGCTCGTAAAGGGCTCATTAAAACATTAAAGGAGGCATAAACATTCAGGACCAGGGCCATGGGAAAAAAGAAGAGTTTCTCCTTTTAGGGCCACAGGTAAAACAGCATAGTATGGCTGTCTTTGAGTGTCTTTGAAACCACTGAGTTTCATTCCAAAATCGGATTTTCGAGTGTTGAAAACTCAAAACAAACCCAATAGAAGTCAATGAGAGCTGAAGATTTTTGGGTTTGCTATCGAATATTCGAAGTTTAATATAGAATATTCAAAGTTCGATATTGAATATTCAAAGTTCATTATTGAATATTCAAACTTCGATTTAGAATATTCTAAATCCGCCGATTCTATAATCGGCGGATCCAACAGATTTTTTTAAAACTCGAAAATTTTCATAGAAAATTCTAGAATTGAAACTTCAGAAATTCAATTTGAAATGTTGAAAATCCAAAATTCAGATTTTTGGAACTTCAATTGGTTCCGCGGGACTTCTATCAGAACGAAACTCACCAATTTCGTTCATCACTAGTAAGCAAGCCATCTCCCCCAGCATCCCAATCCAAATTCCTCTTTGCTCCAAGACTACCAGCATATGGACATTCAGGCCATGACTAGGACAACTATCTTACTACCAGTAACCAGCCTCGGCAAGTAACAATATAAGTTTGAGGAGAGCAGCCTTCTGTATTCCCGGACCACTGACAACTCTCTCTACAACAGCATACAGTATTTGATATTTTTAAAGGGTGTGCTTTATTTTATTCTTGATACGATGCACTATTGCCAATTAATACATGCAGTATACTGTATAAAGAATGATAAGATATCATTCTGCTGTGTCTTTTGTAAATGGGTTGATCCCTAGGATTTTAAAGCATAAAGCAATTGCTGACAAAGGACCCAGCTCTGAACAGATCTGTTTACCCTAAGAGGCCTTCCTAGCAAAAGGTTATTCCAGTCGTACTGCAATGTCTATAGAAGAATGAGTCATATTGTGAGGATGGGACACCAGGTATTTTGTGGATCTGATGGAATTTTCTAACTTATTGGAATTTGTGTTTTTTGTGAATTTGTGAAAAATGGAATATTAGAAAATAAAATCGGATTTTCATTTTTTTCCATCTCTAGTAGGGAGTATATTTTGGTTCTGGGGACAAAAACTTTTCTTTAATGAATTCCCTCTTTTTTCCATTAAACCCTGTTAATGTGCTTTTTATTTTCTTACTTATATATAATATTCAAGTTATATTTACGGTATTAGTAAAAGTTGAGTAAAATTTGCATATCCCAAACCATTTGACCACCCAAACCAACACACATTTGATATTAAATGGTTAATGCCATTATGGTGTAAACACTTTTATTGTAACTTTTATCTAGACATATCCTATGGGTCTGCGGCCATTTTGTATTCTATAATCTAATTACAAACAGTCCTTTTACTTTTTCATCTAATATAATACTGACATATCTAAAGAAATGTTGCTTTGGGGAAAGATGTGCTCTATTCATATTGTTAAATGCCAGTTCAGACCTTCCACCAGTGTTACAAGTAGCCCATTGTGATGATTCTAATCAATGTGCCTTCCACTTATCTCTCCTTTCCAGAACACTACAGCCCAAGGGTTAAAAACAGACAATTAAATGATGCACACTGTTCCTCTAAGTTTATTCCTTTTCATTTTATTTTAAATTCAGGGAAATAAAATACAGACTTATGTATTGTGAGCTTCAGTGGTGTATTAAAATAATACATTTAAAGGACCATTTACTGTAATCTGATGTTTTAGAATTATGAGAATTATGGGGGATGCACTGTTTTTATTTCCATATAATGATCCCCCGGATCACATCTCTGGCTGCAGACTGTGAAAAATGATATTGTGGATAATATTTCAACTTACTACAACTGATCCTTTGCTTCTCCTCAGTCTGAGCATGCTCACTCTGAGGGCATGTCCACCCCCAAAGCTAAAATTTACTGTAACCAACTGTTGGACCCGTGTGTAGTGTTAAAAAATCCTTACCTTCTCCTCTGCTCCAAATGGTTGTCCTGCAGTGCCTGGTCAAAATAGAGTCCTGCACAGGTCTACTTTTCCAGACCCGCAAAACTCTGTAAACCCCCCCCCCCCCCAACCCCAGCCTGATTTTCTAGCCTCTTTATACCTGCAACCCAACCTGCAAATTTTGGACCCGAAACCAGACCCGCTTTTAAAATAAATGTTTTATTCATAACCAAAAATGTTCATAGAAATAAACCTACCATACCACACAAATATATAACAGGTGTCTTCCCCTGTTATCCAAATGTCTGAAAACTACAACTCCCAGCATTCCCTGGATTTCTTCTGATATTGTAAGTGCTGTAGTGGAATGCTGGGATTTATATTTTTCATACATATTTAGGAACACAGGTAGGAGATCCCTGGTAGGGTTGCCAGGCATCATTATTTGGACAGGATTGTCCCGACTGCAGGGACAAATTCCTGCAGTCAGGGTTGAAATCCTGTCCAAATACTGGCCCCAGAAGCAACATCCCATCTGGTATCAGCTCATTTATTTTTTATCTGCAACTATATTTGTGTTGATCTGTGACAGGGATAGGGATAGAGTTTTCAAACATCTGGAGATCTACTGGTTAGCTATCCATGATTTTATAACTATGTCCTGCAGAATATACATTATAATGTCCACCCATTATGGGACACAGTAAAAGTTACAATCGGCGGGTACCATAACAGGGGATTACAGGTAGGGAGCAGGTGAAGCTGCAGTGAAATATCTTTACCTTTACATGGTATTGATATTTATGCTATGTTTTGAAAATTACAACTCCCAGCATTCCCTGTTTACACTCTGATGTTGTGCAATGCTTTGGGAGTTTTAAATGTCAATCACCTGGAGGTCCACATACCTGCTGTATTTCTAGCTGAACCTCATCAAGTGATATATTGTTATTTTCTTCACTAGAATCATCTACATCCTATAGATCATTATGGCCAGAAGGAGTTACACAGACCAATGAAATCACGTCATCTGTTCCCATGCAGACACTTGCTCTGGTCTCATGCATAGGTGCAGATGCAGAAAGAAGTTTGTTACTTTGTTCAATGAGAGAGTGTTACTTTGCTGGCTCTGTCCTCTGCTAGTAAATCCAATGTCAGAACTTTAACCCCTGCCTTTCCAGTTACTCAGCATTAAATAATGTTTTACCCAGTGATCTCTGCAAAACCTACCCAGGCACTACAAGAGTTAAAGTTCAACATTGCTGTCTAAGTACATTAGAGCTGTTGATAACTCAATATTTACCCAGCCAAAAACATAGTAAGAGGCTGGGAGCTTTTTGCATCTAGATACATTTGCCCTTTATCTGGCATAGTGTAAGCTGCTATACACACTGCACATTGTGTTGGATTGATAAAAATGTATTCTCACTTTCAGTTATTACAGACAGATCTCTCTTCATAGACAGGAAAAAAAAGTTGTCTTTTTTACAGACTGAAATCTTTCTACCCACGACCCTCACTCAATGCAGGTTATCTGAACCCAACCCACAAATCGGTAAACCTGCGGGTAACCAACCCGAAGCAGGACTCTAGGTCAAAGTCCAGAAAAGTGAAGAGTAGAAGCCTCCTCCCTGTTCTCCGGGAGGTACTCATGCATGCACAGGGGAGCCTTGCAGCCAATCATAGATGCATCTGCTAGTCCAGCCCCTTATGTTACTTCATTCCCAGAAGTAAAATTAGAGGCTGTGGCCGTGGAAACAAAGACTGGTAAGTAAGTTACCAGCCACTTTTTTTACATTTAAACCATGCAGTTAGGGTAGGGAGGGGAATAGCTAAACTACAGAAAATAGTTTATTTTCGAGTGGACATACCCTTTAATACTTGGAATGACCAGGATGTATGTGACTTATATTTAAAAAATAACAGTTAAAGGGCATGTCCAGCCCAAAAAAAAGTGAGTCTTTATAGCCAAGTTCCACTCAGTACTGAAATCTGAACATTCCATCAGGACCGAGCTGACCGCTTGGATTTCGGAATTTCTGATAAAATTTTCAAGGGTTACCGAATGTAAGTTTTTTTTTTTGGTAACCCTCGAAAATGACCTCGTACTTTCAATAACCCCTTGAAAATATGACCAGAAACTTGAAAGTAGTTTCCAATTGTATTTTCTAGGGTTATTGAAAGTACGAAGTAACTTTTAAATGGTTATTGAAAATAACCCTGTTCATTCAATAACCTTTGAACGTACATTCCATTTTCAGATTTTCTAAGATGTTTGTTCCTATCTTCAGTTGTTTCCGGAAATGTTTAGATTTTCAGCTCTTCTTATTGGTCTTTTTTTTTAGGCACCAAATTCAAATTCCTTTCTGCCTATCTTCTTCTTGGCTTGCTTTGTCTCCTCTTTTGATTTGTGTGCCCGTTATAGCTGAGGGGTTGTCATTGCTCGTGGTGTGATTTCTGTTTTCCGCTTCCCTATCATAGCTTGTCCTACGTTTGATTGTTTACTGTCTGTCTTGACCTCTGCCACCCTATGACTTGATCCCTGTTACCTTGCTCCAATTATTGCACTTTCATTTTCTGACCCTTCGCTTTATCCCTGATTCTGGTTTTGCTTACTCCTCTGTACCACTTTTCGGTATTCTCGAGTTTCCCCAGAGTCAGCACAGATACCTTGCATCCTTAAGTCCTGGGGGCAAAATTGCCCAGGTGGGCGCATCTAGCTTCCCGACAAATGGGGGCTCGTCTAAAGGTGAAGTAAGTGGTTATAAATTAGGGTATCTGTGCTGAAGGGATACTCAGGGATTCCGGAGCGTTACATGCCAAATTTTCAGAATATGAAAAGTCAGAACTGAAAACCATGGACAAGGGGTCATGTAGAAAAAAAAGAACTTTGAGGGTCATAAATATATGTTTCCTTTCAGCACAGAAATCATACAGCGCCCTTTCAGTCTTTTTGGGTGAATATCATGTAATTTGCTTGTATTTGCAAATGCAGGAAGCCCTGTTGAATGTACAGGTCTTGTTTCCTTCCTCTAAACATCATTATGGTTTTCCATGGAGAGTTGGCTCTGTTGTTCTCCTTCCACAGATCCCTTGATTACTGCCTCATTGCCCACCAGCTGTGCTCCTCTGTTAAGGAATATACAGTAATTCCTCTCCTGTGACTGACAGCTTTTTATTTTATTTTTTTGTGGGTACACAAAGTACAGACGGATACTTTAAATGATAAATTGCCACAGTTGTGTAAAATCTGTAGATTAATCAGTCATGATATTTGTTTGATATATTTAAGAGGAACCGGGGCTGATGCAAAAACAGGTGCAAAAGTTTATCCAGTGTATTTGCAACAACCAATCAGAAGTTAGCATTTTACTGTGTTACTGCAGTAAGACAAAATCTGATTGACTGTTGCAGAGTATTAGCTCAGGCAAACTTTGGCACTTTTTATTACATCGACTCAATGCTTGTTTTGTTTGTAAATAAATTCAAATCACAATTACTACATAGTAGAATATGATGAATCATGTTGTAATCCGATTGAGTGGAAACCATAAGCTATACATAATGACAGCCCAGATAAATAAAATTGAGAATACTAGACATGGCCATCAAACAGAATTTAAGAAAGTCGTTATCTTGATTTAAGGAAAGTATTTAAATTGTATCCTTATCTTTGTATTTAGTTAAATCCTAACTACGAAAGTACACTTTGATGAGACGCCATTTAATAAAATGCTCATTAATTTCATCATTAGAGTGGGGATGCCAAGAACTTTGTCAGTTTCCTATGTCACGCCCAATTAGCATCCCACGCTAGTAATCCCATTAGTATTATTCAATTCGCTAATGAAGAAACTAATGGGCATGCTACCGGGGCATATTAATTGGGCATGACACCCGTTCTGGTTTTAATTATTAAACTTAAATAATGAGAATGTAAGTTTTTGAAATGTTAAAAATATCTCGTCGTACTAAATAGATTCAATAGATCAAAAAAACACACTAGAAAATGTGCATCTTATCTTGTGTAAGTGGAATCACGTTTGATTTAGGTTTCAACACTTTCAGATGATTTTCAGTGTGTAGATATGATGGGTCACAGCAGCTGAACATAGAGAGAAATTAAACCAGTGAGTTACCTTCGGACACCAATTTGCTCCATTTTGACTTTACAGAGAATAAAATGAAGTGTCACTTGTTTCAAAATATCATTGCAATGCAGAATTTAAAAATGGAAAGTTTTTCTAAAAGAAGGAGGAGCTTATAGTCTTGAAGCTCTTACTCAAAACCTTTGCTAATACATCAATAGATTTATTAATTTAGTTTTTTTTAAAAAAAGTAAAGTAACCAATAGAGATGGGATCCGTGTCCATCTCAGATCCAGATCAGACACTGAACCCCTTTGTTCCGAGATTCGAATGTTCCATTACCGGACGGATCATTCAGATTTTGAGAATTTGGAACCAATTTTCTATAATTATCGAAGGTTCAAAAATAATTCTGATCGTATTTTCGAGGATTATCGAACATTCAATAATTATTGAAAATGGGCTCAGAAATCCCCGAAAGTATGTTCCGTTTTTGGATTTTCGGATCTCTGGGATTTTCCTGAGATCCGTAAATCCAAAAACAGTTTCTGCCATCTCTAGTAACCAATTAGAACCTTGAGTGCTGACGTTACCGTAAAGTGATTGGAAGGCTTTTCCTTATATTATGGTAAATATGTAACTAATACACATTGTCAGGGAGATTCAATAAAAGTTATGGTGCTTATGGTGCTTATTTTGTGCCAACCAATCAGATCTTATTTAACATTTAAAAGCTAACATCTGATTGGTTGGGGAAAAATTAGCACCATTTGTAACAATGAGAACTTTTATTGAATCCCCCTGTATTTATACGTTTTGTAAGTAGCTTTAATATGCATCAGTAAAGATCATCAATCTGTATCTTATCAACATTAAGAGTTACCCTCATCAGATGGATACTTACATGGTAAATGATAGAGGGTGGAAGGTGGCACATAGATTGAGGAACAGAAGTGCTGTTGGAGGGAACGTTGCCTGCGGATAGGTACTAGGTTATGACCAACATCATGCATTAGCCAATCCAGGAGTCAGGAGCTAGGGGGCAGTAACCAATCAAGACATGCGTCATTACCATACATTGAAAATCAGATTCCAAAAACAGAAAACTGAAAGTGACCTTGGCAGCAAAACAAACATTGCGCAATAAAATACAGAATCCCCTTAATAAATATAACCATAAAATGTGTTTTACTTAACCTTTAAACCCTATGCTACACACATACATATACATAGGTATACGTGTAACAATGCACAGATCCATGGTGCTTACAGTCACATCTTCGGAATACATACATCTTGTTTTTATTTTAGGTGCATTCATTCTGTTGTCATAATTTTCTTAATTAGCCATGGAAACAGTTTAAAACAAAACAAATACAGCAAATTGTTTTAATTAGTTTGGCTTGAAAAAGACAAATAACTGTTTTTTCTATTGCTTCTTCTTCTTTAATTCCACCCATTCTTTGGACAGTATCTCCACCCAGAGTTTTTGAGCTGGAGACGCAAAGATACATATGGGATATTTTGGAGAAGTGTGCTATTACCTAGCTTAGGAATCCATAACAGTGTTTTTGAGTTAACGGCAAACTTGAATAGACTATTATAACTTCATTCAGCTGTCACAGATGTAATCAATGCTGATTACCTCTTTTTTGAATTCAGCTATGCCAATGACATTATCAACACTGATAACCTCTCTGTTGATTCATCTGTATCGCAGTTGTAATCAACACTGAACACCTAATTAATCAGGTAATTAATGCTGATTTCTCTTGAGTTCATCTGTGTCACAGACCTTATCAGCTCTGATTTCTCTTGATTGCATTCATCTGTGCCACAGGGGTAACCAATGCTAATTACCTCTGTCTTGATAGCATTTACTTGTTGCAGACATACTTATTGCTGATTACCTTTCTCTTAATTGTATTCAGCTGTGTTGCGGATGTAATCAATGTTGATGATCTCTCTCTTGATTGCATTCAGCTGTGTTGCAGATATATTCAATGCTGATTAGATACAGCTTATCAGAGGGTGCTATAAATTACACTTTGTGTCCCACTGACACACACACAATTTCAAACCAAAAAATGAAAATAACTTTTATTTAGTTTTAAAACTCACAGCACACACGCACAAACAGCTTTATGCAAACATGGTGTTTTGTCTTCCGAAATTCTGCCTTTCAAACCAAATTCCAAGTTAATACTTAAAGGGACTGTCCACCCCTCTTTGCAAAATCAGTATCTTGTGCAAAAAGTGCTAAAACGTAGACTTGGTTTTGTTACTAACCTTTAATTCTGCTCCCAGAAAAAGATTTCATACTTGCAAGCTCCGCGATCCACCACTGCGGCTCTGCCTTCTGCTCTACACTTCCTGGTAAGGCAGTCAGTATCGGGAACAGTGACAGTGACATCAGAACAGAAAAAGAACACAGCAGCCACAGTGGTGAGAGAGCGAGGAGAGGGATGGATCGCCGAGCTTGTATGTATAAAATCTCTTGCTGGGAGCAGAATTAAAGGTTAGTAACAAAGTCTAAGTTTTGGCACTTTTTGCACAAGATACTGATTTTTGCAAAGAGGAGTGTACAATCCCTTAAATATCTTTTGCCTGACTTTTTGGTTTAGCATTAGAAATTATATCTGGCATAGTTACCGGATGCTTCAAACAAAAACTTAACACATCCTAAGGCTAAAGTAACCAACTTTATATAATCAATGAATAATGATCCAATGACATGCTAAATATTGTGACAAGTGTCTATCCATGTATTATGATGTGCTACATAATATTACTACTGTGAGCTTAAGGAATAACCCCAATAACCATACCCACCTTTATAATAGACTTGTAATAGATAATTGTGAACAAACTTTTATTGTGAACATAGGGTGTCATTCTGTAAAAAAAAAATCCATATTTGTATTTATATTTATAGTGATGAAACTATATGTATCTTCCACTGCACCGCCGTATATTTAATTAAAGAGCAAACACCCCCCCAACCTGAAAAATATGAAAAAATAAGCTGCTATTCACACAATGTTCTCCTCACTGCCTCCTGGACATTCTCGCTGCTAGTAGTCAGTCATGGTCCTGAATACCATGGACATCTGGTGTTCCCTGGGTCAATGCTTCTACGCATGTGCAAGCTTGTAAAAAGCTCATACACCTTTAAAAGGAGGCTACAACCCTTTCAGAAGGCAGTGAGAGGGAGAGTAGGACACACTGGTGAATTTCAGCTTATTCCTGTATTTTTTATTAATGTAAGTATTGCGGTTTGGGGGACGAATTTAGCTATAATTAGTAAGTTTTTATTCCGTGGGTGACCTTGTCCTTTAATTTTGCTCTCTTGGGACCCAAAATTAATATGTCTTTTGTTCAATAGCTGCAAACATTCACTCCTCCCAATGATTATCAATATTTTCCCAATATGGAAGAAAATATCACATCTTACCTCTTTGGTCTTTACTGTAATTATTATTTCAAATCAACTTTTTAGTGTATTTCGTATCCTTGATCTAGATGTAAGCCAAACTAGCTGTAATATCATTTACTTTGGCACTGGGCTTTCCATTATCTACTAAAGCACTGATGTTGCACGGCAGGACTTCATTATCTGCCAATATGACTTCCACAGTATCAACAGTTCTCTCTCTTAACCTTGATCATATTATGTCATACTCTCCAATGTCCATTTAATGCTTACCGTGCCAGAGACTTTTACTATTAGTGGCCACAGTATTGAACACAAAGGCTATTCACTGCCACCAGTGAGTAAAAGAAAGATAATATATCAACAGGGAGGGTCATATAACTGGTTAATGTGAATATTTAGCTCATTTATTGCTTTCAACATGAATTCAAAACTATTTTTTATGTTTAGTTATCATACATCTGATATTGTCAATATTAATAGAATTATAGTGTATAATTTATATACATTTTTATATTTATGTGAAATTGCTCAGTAATTTTCCATTTGCAAAAACAAAAAAGTTTCAAAAATTCAAATGGCCAAACCTTTATTTATATTTATACTTAATTTATCTGGTCATTTAAGGCAACAAAATCCAGTATGTCTCCTTAACTTGCCATAAACCTCAAACAAGTCATGAATGATGATGGGAAAAAAAAGACAAACTGGTTTCAATTTGCATTCTCGAAAATCTGAGGATCCTAAAAAATTTTCAAAATTTTTGAAACTTGGAAGGTTCAATTGAAAATGTGTAAATTAAAACTTCCATTCGAAAATCTAAAATGTCTATCAAAAATTCAAAGAATTTCGATTGAATCAGATTTTCTTAACTTCCCCAGAACTGCTATGGGAACAAAACTTTTTGAACAGTTTCGCTCATCTCTAGTCATAAACCCAACAGCATTGAAGGAGTTATTTTCTCTTTTTTTTCTCCAAACAATAGCACAACATAGGGAATATATAATGGTTTTATTTAATTTGCAACTTTGACCAATCCTATCCCTGATAATTCAGCTAATTGGAGAGTTTTAAGGTTCCTACACACGGCAGATGCATGCATGCAATCTGCAATAAACAATAGAGCATCGCTATTTTCAAGGTTAGTGCAAAACCATTTTGGCAAGAATATCCTTTGAACTCATGTTTCTATTAATGATGGGCCTATTGGGTCTGAATAGATCTTTATACAGATGGTGTTTGTGTTAGCAATAGCCCATCTTTTCTATTTAAAACCTATTGGGCAGTGAATACACAACAGGGATAATTTAAAAATATTTCAATTACCCAAATCTCCCCCCCCCCCCTTCCCCTTTGTAGTCACATATATGTATAACACAAGTCTGTCTTTCTTTTAAAGGGCTTGGCAGTGGTTGTTATCCCCACAAATGATGGTGGGAAATTATATAACGATAATCACTGGCATCAGATAACTGCTTTGAGAGATCAAGCAAGAGGAACCATAATTGTGGATGGACAATACAGAGGTATGCTTGTGAAGGTTCTCATTCATCCAGGTCATGGTATATCTGTTGTATTCAATTAGATCAACTGGACTTGAAATGTAGTTCTTGAAGACGTTTCGCTAGTCATCCGACTGGCTTTCTCAATTCAGAATGACTTGTACAAGAATCTGTGGCAATTATGTACCCTGGAAATCCCAATTAGCATATCACAGCCAGGTGTTAAGGGTGTGATTAGATAGTGGCTAAGAGGTGTTATAGGAACGCCCAGAGTAAGGTGTTAAAACAGCATTGTACATGGCAGACAGTTGGTGTCGACCCCCCCACCTCTATTTAGGCTTGGTTTCTTTATAGAAACCAAGCCTAAAAGAGGTGTCGAACCCCCCACCTCTATTTAGGCTTGGTTTCTTTATAGAAACCAAGCCTAAATAGAGGTGGGGGGGTTCGACACCAACTGTCTGCCATGTACAATGCTGTTTAACACCTTACTCTGGGCGTTCCTATAACACCTCTTAGCCACTATCTAATCACACCCTTAACACCTGGCTGTGATATGCTAATTGGGATTTTCCAGGGTACATAATTGCCACAGATTCTTGTACAAGTCATTCTGAATTGAGAAAGCCAGTCGGATGACTAGCGAAAACGCTTCCAAGGAACTACATTTCAAGTCCAGTTGATCTAATTGAATACAACAGATAATACAGAGGTAGTTAATTCCACTGATATCTGCATTTTTTTTAATGCATTAAGGGCACGGCCACACTGCAACGCAAAGGCAAACGCACACGGTATCGCATGTGATTTCATGTGCGATTTTGTTGCGCTTACGCATGCGTTTTTTCATTAAGTATTGAAAAATGCATGCATTGCGATTTAAAATGCGGAAAGCAAATCGCAATCGCAACTCACCAGAAAATGTGCGTTTTCGGTGTGTTGCCGCGTTTTCAATGATATGAAAAAAAACGCAAGCGCAAATGCAGAAAAAGCGCAGCAGTGTGGCCTAGCCCTCATGGTTTATACCATAGGGAGACAACATTTTGGGGGAGATTCAATAGGGCCCATTTTCGTCTAAAACCCACGTTAACCCGAAATGTTAACCCGAAAAAAATTGCTAATGATCCAAAACACATAGCGTTAAGTTTTGCGCTACTTTGTAGCGTGAAACTTAATGCTATGGCTTGTGGAGCGTTAAAGTGCCGCTCCTTACCTTAGCCCGATCCCGCGATGCAATAAATGATGTAATCTCGTTTACGTCAGTTATTGTATCGCGGGATCGGGCTAAGGTAAGTAACGCGGACTTAGATATTGGATCTCCCCATTTGTATTTTACCCCATGCTTTAATGATTTAGAGCAAATATAATTATCTGGGGTGCACAGCGTGCTATTCTTTTCAAAGGGGGGCTCTAATTGAACGACCGATCGTGTCGGCCGAACGCTCGCTTGGAAAAGCGGGAAAATTACCCTCGCCCACGGAATACTTCCTATAGGTGTGCATAGGGAGAATGCTCGGGACAGTGTGTAGGGGGATCTTTTAAAAATAACAGACAGGTTCTTGCAGATCCTGTCCATCATCTTTCAGAAATCTGTAGTGTGTGTACCCAGCTTAAGTGTACGTCTAGGTAAATATAAAATATTGGCATTACTTTGCGCAATCCCGCGATACAATACCAGACGTAAATGATATTACATCTGGTATTGCATTGCTGGATCAGGTAAAGGTAAGAATCTCAGGGTTGCATGTGTTTAAAGTTCCATACACAGCCCAGTTAAGTTTCACGTTATGAGGTAGAGCAAAACTTAACAAAAGGGGTTTGTATCTGTAGCACAGCGCTATTTCCAAAAACATTTGGAAATGGCGCTGTGCTCCAAAACCTGTGTAAAACACATTTTAACCTGATATTACTAGTTAACGTGGGTTTTACATGGATATTGAATTTCCCTGAAGGATGCTTCAGGATGCATCTTTGGTAGATATGGAGGGACTTCCAGCTACATGACTAGAAAGAGTAACTAGGGGAATGGTCCTGAATAATAAAATTCTATTCTTGTCTAAGGCATTTTCTCATGTATAATGTTCATTTGTAGAACATGTACAACAGTGTTTTCTCTGTGTTGCACTAAGGATCTTCCTCATCTACAAAGGGCAGTGCGATCATTGGAGAGATGACTGGGATGTTTATTGGAGGACTTCCAGAAGATTTGTACATTAAAAGGAATGAGACAGGTAATTAGAATATTTTAACCCAGGTAAACCATATCCGCAAAAAGGAATATTAGTAATAGTAGTATAGCTCAACACTGATAGATTCTATAGTTAACTGCCAAACAGGAAAATGACAAAACTGCAAGGTTTGATTGGGGAAGTATCTATGAATAAGGCCCATTGAAATGATTTAGACCGGTCTCACCTTACTCTTCACAATTGAGGTATACGCTAGATTTTTACAACAAAGAAGTTTTTAAAGGGCATGTTCACGCTTAAAACATGAAACTGGTCAATTGTCAGTTACCTGCCCCAAACCCCAATTAATATATTTTGAACTTTATTACCTCCATTTTTTAAGGATAATTATTGTCTTCATTCTGGCAGAGTAAACTGGCCCCTCCCTCAATGCAATCAATCAAGGCTGTGACTGCTGACATGACAACCAATCATTGACTGCTGTTCCACTGGCTGCCTCCTCTGCACATATTCTAAGCTTATTAAAAATAGCAGTTGGGGTTGCATTCAGATAAATGACAAGTCACTATTTTTGTGTTTTAATGGTTGACATGCCCTTTAACTTAAAAGACTGTCTGCAGGCTAATTGTATTTCAGGTGAATGTGCTGGGAGAACCTTGATCATTTACTGATTGTGAATGGGAGTATGGCCCTCTGTAATCTCGAACACCTGGGGATATTTTGAAATTGGGTAAACCTGCATACTTTGATTGGGGTAGTATGTATTAATAGTAGTAGGAACAGAAGTCTAATATCTCATTACAGATTACTGTAGGTAGATACACAAACTGCTTTAGCCTCGACTGGCAAAATGTTATTTTTTTGTTTCATGTTGTAGGTGATGCACAAATCAGTAGAAAAAATTTTGTTGGTTGCCTTGGCGAAGTTCACATACAAAGAAGTAATAATCCTCAGGAAATCTGGGAACTTTTGGATTGGAATAAGGCTGAAGAAAGGCTGAATGTGTATGACAGATGGGAAGGGTGCCCAGAGATGACAGAAGAGGGAGCACATTTCCTTGGATTTGGTAACATTGCGGTTTTATACTACTTATAAAGCTGAACCAAATGCTATGACAGTTTCACATATCATCATTCTGAACAAGATAGTAGAAATAATTAAAGGGTAACTACACTCACTCAAACAACTTTCTCTGAAACTACAATTGGAGGGAAATAAAATGGTGGTACTGATCATATTTATCTGTGCTTACTTTGTCATTAAATTATTAATGTTTAGTGAGTGCTCCTAATTTCCTCCACCCTCCCTTACTCACTGCCTCCTTGTAGTTCTGCACAGCCTCAGCATAGACACAGTTCTGCTTACACCTCTCCCCCCTCCCTCCCCCCGCTGTCCTTTTTCTGCTGATTCCATTAATTGTTGCAGAAAGTGTGCTGGCAGGCAGACAAAGTTCCTAGAAAGAGGTCAGGGATGGGATATATTATAATTTCTGCTTCTGGGGTGACAGGCCTTTCCCTGTGAATGCTGTTTTTCTGATTTAAAAGTAAAGTATAATTTTTGAAAGATTTAATAAAGGGCTAAGCTAGATTTGAGGAATACCCTATATATTAACTCCCCCTCTATAATTAAAAGCTAAAACAAACTTTAAGGAACATTCCATAAAAGTTCTTATCGTTAAAAATGGTGCTAATCAGGTCTTATTTAACATTTGAAAGCTAACATCTGATTGGTTAGGGCAAAATTAGCACCAATTTTAACAGGGAGATTCAATAAAAGTTCTTATCGTTTAAAATGGTGCTAATTTAACCCCAACCAATCAGATCTTATTTAACATTTGAAAGCTAACATCTGATTGGTTGGGGAAGAATTAGCACCATTTTAAACGATAAACAGGGAGATTCAATGAAAGTTTTTATCGTTTGAAATGGTGCTACTTTTTTCCCAACCAATCAGATGTAAGCTTTCAAATGTTAAATAACATCTGATTGGTTTGGGCAAAATTAGCACCATTTTAAACGATAAGAACTTTTATTGAATAACCCTGAAGAACTTTTATTGAATAACCCTGAAGAACTTTTATTGAATCTTCCTGTTTAAGTTTAAAAATAGAAAAAAAATATTGGCGATGAAATGGTAAATATTTTTGTCAATAGTAAAACACCTTAGGACATTTATAATTTCTAAAATTCTATCTGCCCGCAGGTTTTCTTGAGCTGAATCCTTCTGTATTTCTGGGAGGTCCTGACCTTGAATTATCTTTTATGTTTAAAACTGACCAGATGAAAGGGTTACTTCTCTTCATATACAACATCGATGGACCTGATTATTTTATTGTAGGTATATCTTATTCCAGTACAGACAGCTTAATCTTTCCCTGATTTTATAGTATGTAGATTTTCATTTAACTTTTTTTTAAATGTTACCCCCAATCCCACCCCACACTAAAAGTCATCTTCCCTATCTTACCTAGCTATCTATTTCTTTTTGGTTATTATGTCTTGTGTTTAATTGTGTAGGCAGTGGTTCTAGTGTTATATCATGTTGTGGTTGTAAATACTACTTTACTCAAAGCCACCCTGACAGGCAGATTTTAGTTTGGAGGTATTTAAGTTCCTTATGTCTAATAGAGATGGACTAGAACTCAAACTCGAACCCGAGTTCGAGCCGAACTATTTCGAGTTTGAACGGACTCCGACTTCTCAAACTATCCTGGACCTGGATTTTTGATATTTTCTGGACTTTCGATAATTATCGAATGTTCAAACGTTTGAGGAAATCGAATATGCGAGTAAAGGCCTATTATACCTATACGCGAGCATCGAATCCGTGTGTAAAATGTCCATTATACCTAGACGCGAGCATCTAATCCGCAAAGTGAAATGTCTATTATACCAATACGCGAGCATCGAATCCGCGAGTTAAAATGTCCATTATACCTAGACGCGAGCATCGAATCCACGAGTAAAATGTCTATTATACCAATATGCGAGCATCGAATCCGCGAGTTAAAATGTCCATTATACCTAGACGCTAGCATCGAATCCACGAGTAAAATGTCTAAATGTCTATCATACCTATACGCGAGCATCGAATCCGTGAGTAATATGTCCATTATACCTAGACGCGAGCATCGAATCCACAAGTAAAATGTCTATTATACCTATACGCGAGCATCGAATGCGTGAGTAATAAGTCCATTATACCTAGACGCGAGCATCGAATCCACGAGTAAAATGTCTCTACTATTTTTTCCGTTTTTTTTTTTTTTTTACAATACGCAGCATCGAATCCGTGAGTAATATGTCCATTATACCTAGACGCGAGCATGGAATCCATGAGTAAAATGTCTATTATACCTATACGCGAGCATCGAATCCGTGAGTAATATGTCCATTATACCTAGACGCTAGCATCGAATCCACGAGTAAAATGTCTAAATGTCTATTATACCTATACGCGAGCATTGAATCCGTGAGTAATATGTCCATTATACCTAGACGCGAGCATCGAATCATGAGTAAAATGTCTATTATACCTAGACACGAGCACCGAATCCGCGAGTAGAATGTTCATTATACAGTACCTAGACGCTAGCATCGAATCCACAAGTAAAATGTCTATTATGCCTATACGCAAATATCGAATCCGCAAGTAATATGTCCATTATACCAATACGCGAGCATCGAATCCGTGAGTAAAATGTCTATTATACCTATACACGAGCATCGAATTCGTGAGTAAAATGTCTATTATACCTCTACGCGAGCATCGAATCCGCAAGTAAAATGTCTATATACCAATACGCAAGCATGGAATGCACGAGTAAAATATCTATTATACCTATATGCGAGCATCGAATCCCCGAGTCGTTCATGGGATAATTATCGAATGTTCTAACGCGAGAGCTCAAAAGTAGCGTGCTTGAGTGTAAAATCGAGTTTTCAAAAGTCCTGGATATTGGAACATGTTCCGCAGACCATTTCCCAGGTCCCAAAGCCATTTACATTAAGTTACCATTGATATTTTAGTTATATTTCATTCAAACTTTTCGAAAGTTCCGCCATCTCTAATGTCTAAGACTATTGAAAGTATATTTCCACCCTTAAAACAATAAACTGGTGACTTGTCAGATATCTGCCCACAACTCCAAATGCTATTTTTACCAGTTTATTACATGCATTTTTTTAACCAGATATTTAATCGTTCATTTGTTCCCATTATGGAAAAGGTATCTGGCTCCACCCCTTGCTCACAGAGCTTTTATAAGCTTAAGCATGAGCAGTGAATCATTGTTTGTGATGTCAGCAGTCATAGCATTGGTTGACTACATGGAGGGGGGGAGCCATTGTACGCTGCCAGAATGGACGCACTAATTAAACTTAAATAATGGGTAAATAATACATCTAATAATAAGCTAATTATATCTTATATATATATATATATATATATAAATTATATATATTTGGGGTTTGGGGCAGGTAATGGACATATGTTTTTTGTTTTGGACACAGTTTTTTCTTTTGAGGGGGAAAGTGCCCTTTAATCACTGAACAGTTACATCATTATTTACATATCATTAGGGATGAACCAGAACACTACCAGTTCTATTCTACCTGTGAAATTTAAAATGTTGAAAACAGAAATTTCATGACCTTGATGTTGACATTTAGCCGTTTTACCAGGCCATTTTAGTTTTTCTGGCTGAAAATTCTATGGCAAAACCTAGGACATTTCCATGAATCCCCCAGCAAAATGAGTCCTTAGTAGCTTGTGCTATGATTTTATATTATGATTATTGCAAGCATTAGAAGATGGAAAAATAAATAACATGAAAAAATGTCAGGGTTGTGTTACACCAGAATGTTCCCTGTGTATCGGGTTAGCAAATATTTTAAAATACAGATGAATGAAATATTGCCTATCTATGATACAACCAGTACTACAACCAATAGTACTGTATGAATATCAATTCAATTTTACAAAAGTATCTTCTCTTTACTAGGTCCAGCTGAACAATGGAATCATATACTCCCAAATTAACACAAGATTGACCATCATGCCATTAAATCTCTGGGCAGGTCTTTCTTACTGTGACGGAAGATGGAATAAAATTTATATCAAAAAACAACATGATTTATTCTTTATCCAATTCAATAACTTAGTAGAAAAAGTTGGTGAACAAGGTAAAATCCCTTCAGAAATACAACTCAATTCAGCCGTGTTTGTTGGCGGAGTGCCTGAGCACATCCAGAATACATTTCCACATCTTGATTTGCAACCAGGTAAGGTCTGTTTATTAACGGAGGACTGAACTAATTTGTTTAATCCTAATGTGAAAGCTTTTCACCCCAGAACACCTATAAATTGAGAGACAGTTTTCTAGTAAGTTACATTTATGCTCATAAACATGCAACTTTGGTCACAAATTCCAATTTAATATGATTGTAAAGGGCCTGATACACCAATAGACAGGAACGATTGTTCGGTATATTCTTCATATGGAATTAACTTTCATCTGTCCATGAATTATGGTTATCAGCTCTTTAGCTCTGGTGGGATAGTGGTTTAGCTCTGTTTTTAGCATGGCAGAGTACTTGAGGTTGCAGGCTCAATTCCCTAGAGTTACTTTTATATACGTTTTTTTTTACATCCATTTTGGCTAAAAAAAATAAACTGCAAATATTACTTTTCATTTTTGTATAAAAAGCAAAGGAATTTGTTATTGTCAGGGACAGGAGTGTTAAAATAGGTTTACATAAAAACTGCACTGTTTTGTGTCAAAGGCAGGATCTCTGAGATGTAACATGATTGGCTGTAAGCTCCTAGGGGACAAGATTGCAGCTTTCTGTGAAGTGTTCGGTGTACACTAAGCTGGTCAGGACTTCCACCAAAACAAATAGGTAGATTATAGGTGGATTATGATAGCTGACCACTAGCACCCACAGGTTCATTTCATAAACCATTCATCAGACACAGGAAAGGGACAAGTGAGACACAGGTTGTTGTATCTTTGTGAATGTCAATTGGGAAAATGGTGTCTGGTGACCTAAATTCACCTTTAAATAATTTCTAATAACTTAATTTAGAACTAAATGTTTCTAATGTCTAATGTTAAAATGTAATGTAGCATTTAAGGTTAAAGCAAATGTATAGTTCCATAGTTGCTGATGTTTAATAAAGGTATAGACCCACTGAGTTCAACTATCAAAGCTAAAAAATGGGGGGAAATGTCCTTACTGACTCCATATGCCAATTGTTAAATTGTCCCTGGAACAAAATATAAGGGATAATATGCTACCTACAGTGTAATATCCTTATATTATTCTGTAGGTAGCGTATTATTCAATATAATACATGAGGTCAAAAAAAGAAAAATCCAGCACAGGCATTCTGTCTCCCTCCCTCCCTCTCTCTCCCCTCCCTGTCTCCTCCCTCTCTGTATTGGTAATGTAGACAACAAGCCCGTTTTTGTAAATACAAATAGTTAACTGCCATTTCTATCTCAAACTAAAAGAAGACAATAAACATCAGCTCTGAACCAGGTGCTGTTCCGGTTTGTTAAACTGACTGACTGAATTACTGTGCTGATAAGGAGGAGCGAGCGCATTCCTGTGATTTATAATTGACTCGGCCGCTTGCTTCTCCTTATCAGCACAGTAATTCAGTCAGTTAGTCACCCAGTCAGTCAGTGTACAGAAACGGGCTTGTTATCTACATTACTAATACAGGCAGGGAGAGAGAAATGGGCAGTGGAATACAGGAAGTCACTCAGTGACATCAATGAGTGACTGTAATATATATTCTTGCCACTGCACCTCCCCATTGAAATGCCAGAACCTTATGTATTATATAAGGGATAATACGCTACCTAAAGTGTAATATAAGGATATTACACTGTAGGTAGTATATAAGGATATTACCTGCATCTTAAGGATAAAGGACATACCTTTGAAGATTGTAATGTTAACATATTGGCAAAGGAACGTGACTGGTTCAAGAGAGGTGTTAAGGAGTCCATTTATGTGAAAATAAAGAAACCAAGCCTAAATAGAGGTGGGGGGGTTTGACACCAACTGTCTGCCATGTACAATGCTGTTTTGACACCTTACTCTGGGCGTTCCTATAACACCTCTTAGCCACTATCCAATCACGCCCTTAACACCTGGCTGTGATATGCTAATTGGGATTTTCCAGGGTACATAATTGCCACAGATTCTTGTACAAGTCACTCTGAATTGAGAAAGCCAGTCGGATAACTAGCGAAACGTCTTCAAGAACTAAACTTCAAGTCCAGTTGATCTAATTGAATACAACAGATATATCATGACCTGGATGAATAAGAACCTTCACAAGCATAAGGATATTACGCCACCGAGGAGTTCCATGACCATATAAAAGCATGAGGCTGCAGGCCGAGTGCTTTTATACTTTTTAAGAAATAATATGCTACCTATATTACACTGTAGGTAGCATATTATTTCTTATAATACATAAGGTCAGCCAAACAAAAACCTACTTTCCACTACCACTGTCTCTCCCCCTCCCTGTATTAGTCATTTATATAGGAATCCCTGTTTAGTGTATAAATAGTTAATTACCGTTCCAATTGAAAGAGAAAGAAGGACCGAACATTGTCTGTCAACATTAAACATGGATTCCTATATAAATGACTAATACAGGGAGGGGGAGACAGTGGGAGGAGCATTGGAATACAGGAAGTCACTCAGTGACATCACTAAGTGACTGTAATATAGATTCTCGCCACTGCACCTCCCCATTGAAAATGCCTTGCCTTATGTATTATATAAGGGATAATGCACCCCTTACAGTGTAATATAAGGCTATTATGCCACCGAAGAGTTCCCTGACCATATAAAAGCACTAGGCCGTAGGCCGAGTACTTTTATACAGGTCAGGGAACTCCGAGGTGGCATAATAGCCGTATATTACACTGTAAGGGGCGCATTATTTCTTATAATACACAAGTTTTTATTTTAAATAAGTACAGTGATAATAGCTGGTGAAAAGAATTCATTTAACTTTTTTTCCCCAAAAGTTTGGAACATAACATTAAAAAAACATTGTTAAAAATTTTAACTATTTAAAATCTTTATCTTAGATATATATTTAAACATTCATTGTTCAAATGTTAATAGTAATTTAGTCAGAATCAGATGTTTGTTTTAGGTTTATTTCACTTGTTTTAGTTTTATAGGCTTTATGTTTACCCGTTTGTTAATTTTGGTTTATTCCATTTTGTTTGCGTCTCTTTTTTGTTTGCATAATGCGTGTGCGCGCCCGGCTGCTCCGAGCGCGCCCGCCTATTACTTTGATATTGATTTCCTCATGTGCCGTAATGGATGGTAATGCGCATGCGCGCCAGGCTGTTCTGTGCCGTGTATGCACGGCTGATCCGTTCCTGTCCAGCTCTTTGTGGACATTGATTTTGTGAAATGTTCGATTCCGGGGTGGTTGGATAAGAGGTAGGACACTGATTTTTATGTTATATATAGTGATGGCCCAGTTTGCGGATCCGAACACGGATCCGCGGCGGATTTACCACGTTCGCAAACTGCGGATATGGCGGGTTTTCCGCCTTCCGAACTTTTCAGAACCGCGTTTTCAAAAATTTTCAAAATTACGAGGATTTCTCGTATTTTCGAAAATGCGTGAAAATACGAGCGGACCGGATTTTGCGAAGTTCGGACATCTCTAGTTATATTAGGAATGGAGAGCTGCAGTGGCACTAATAATTGAACTAGTCACTTAGTGACATCACTGAGTGATTCTAATAAGGATTCTCGCCACTGCAGCTCTCCATTGAAAGTGCAGAGACTTGTGTATTATAAAACTTTATATTCATACCAGTAATATGTAATATTCTTTGATCCTTTACACATACAGTACTGAAACCTGTATGATAATTGCAGAAGGACCAAAGGTTTAATCATGTATGCAGGCTAGTAAAGAATAACTAGCCTGCATACATAAGCTAGACTCCCCCCTCTCCCAATAAAAGTGCCAAGGGGGCTTAATATGCTTTGTCCTCACCCTTGGGCTTACCTTACAATGCAGGAAATCAGTCTTTGATGTTCAATCAGAATATGCACTCTGCAAGAAATGCATGTTCCAGTTGGACAGAGTGTGAGTGCAGAATTAGACTGGGCTAGCAATCAGAAATTCAGTGTCGGAAATAATGCAGATACTCTAAGGTAAGCCCAAGGGTGAGAACCAACCATTTTTAGTTTCCCCTTATTTTTCATGAAAGAATAGGATTTACTACTGTATAGTCTGGGTGTCCCTTAGTAAGGTGCTCATAGCTAGAGAGGACTTTCAGCACCCAGAGGGAGTTGTAAGATGTAAAAGAAGATTCAAAAGATTTACTGGATTGTCTAGAATTCACTCATAAATACTGTATGTTTACTACGTTCTATATGATCAGATCTATGTTGTAGACACCTGGCATCTGCTGCTTATTATATGCAGGATTTCTAGGGAAAACAACACTTACTACAAAGCTAAAATCAATTGTTAAATTAAAGTCCAATGCTAAAAGCTGCAAGTAGAGATGACACATTAATGATTGGATGATGGGAATAACTTATATTTAATGTCATTTTTGATTCTGTAACAATGGAAATGATAATACATTAATACAATTGTGCATTGTGGACTTAAAAACATTTCTCTTTTCTAGGGTTTGGTGGCTGTATAAAGAATATGCAGTTTACCCCGGGGGATTTCATTAACTTTGCAACTACAGCCCATGGTTCTGAAAGAGTTAATCTGGATGGCTGTTTATCCACAGACAGTTCAGTAAATTGCAGGGGAAATGACTCAGTTATAGTTTATACAGGTGAAAATGAAACAATGTACGAGGAGGGCCTGGATCCATTTACAGGTATGATGTATATTTCACATATGCACCTATGGTATTGTCAGCTCCTATACATGTGTCACAACAACATTCTTCTCTGTTCTATTAAAGAATATCTATATAGGGTGATTGCTTCAAATGAAGTGGGTTCCGAAACAAGTGATTGGAGTCGAGGGCGGACCAGAGATGCAGGTAAGACGTTTAACACGGTATATTGCAGTAGGCTGCTAGTCCTCTAACCTTCTGAGAAACAGACAGAATCTCAGCAACGGGATCAATCTAGGCAGAAAAACCTGTTTCTTGACTACAGCAGTCAAATAACCCCCCAGATTTACAGTGCTTAATATGGCCAAAATCTGCTCTGTTTTGGAATTTTTTTAAAAATTCAAAAAAAGGACCCATTGAAGTCAATGGGGCAGAAAAAATCCTAAAGTAAGGGTAGAAAAGGCATTGTAACTGACAGTAGATTGCTCATGCACTTGGGAAATGGACTGGACAACATGTACAAATCACCAAAATGTTAACAAAAACAGACTTTCTTTACACAAGAACTGTTTTCGAGATTCTGTATATATACAAGGCTGCTTTTGGTAACCCTCAAAGTAGCCTTGTATATTGGGTAACCCTCAAAAGTACCCCTGATTACCCTGAAAAGTAGCCTCAGTAAACCTCAAAAGTAGCATTGGTACTGCAACTCTAACCCTGGATAGTAGCCTCAATAACCCTCAAAAGTAGCTCCCTATTTTTGATAGTTATTAAGTTCAAAGTTCCAAACAGTTCTGACAACTTCAGAATTGGGTCTGAATCGGCCTCCATCCCCCTACTGCTGAATATTTAATAATCACTATTACACAAAGATTTTCCTATAAAAAATATCTCCAATCTATTATTTCAATAATGAATTACTGATTACTAAGTTTACTTTCTTGTGTGGGATAGGTGTCAGGTTGGACCGATAACAGCATGTATACTGTAGCTCCTAAATATCTGACTGATTGAAGCCAAAGCCATGTAAGAATATTTGAACCTTGACAAATGTTAATGAGGCTGCTGCATATTGTTACCTTTAGGTAAATGTCCCATAAGTACACTTATTCTTGCTGTTGGTGTAAATATCCTTCATTCTACACAAGGAACCTTGACCTAATATCTTGGGTACCTCATTAAAATGTGGAACTTGATGATGTTGTGTGACTCTAGTTGACAGTGAAGATTTAGACCTCTGTAAAAGTCCCCAGAAGGGCTCCATGTTTTTTTTATTAAAATAGAACTTTCCAAGGATAGAGGAGGTACCATCTCCAGTTTGTAATTACAAAGGCAAAGCTCAGCTAAGAAAGTGCAACATTACAGCTGCTATATATATTAAGCAATACAAAATGATTTTGTCTGTGATTTGATGCAGTGCTATTAGAGCGTCTTGTCCTCCGGACAGGTGGTGTCTATACCACAGTGCCCTGTATATTCATTTTGTATATTATGCTGTTTGCTCTTAGCACCACCTACAAGTCATAAGGTGAGACATTGTGACAAACTTAATTATATGGAAAGTTCTGTCCTTTGATTTATGTCAAGCAGTCTGTGTATATAACCTTGATTCTTGATCAATAAAGATTCGGGGATTTACATTTTACAATCCTCTATTTTAGTTATGATCAAATATGGATTTTATCTGTGTTTAAATCTTTGCCAATTTGCATCAAATATTCTCACGTCATGTTTTGAAAGCCATAAATGTCGATATTTCTCTTTAAGGGCTGATACACACAGGACAATATATTAGTCCAATCGAGAACCAGGTTTGAACTTATGGTCTGGTTGGGTGGTGATCAGTTGTGAATTGCAGACACACAATCATTTCTTAGATTGGTAAGAAGGATTGGATAAATCATGGCCAGTCATGCTACCACTTTAATTTCGGACTGAGTGTCTACAAGTCACTTTATGTACTGATTGGTCTTTTTGCTGCAATATTACCGTATAATAATCTAATAAATAAAATTGCATGTTTTACAATTTAACAAGGCAATCTGCATTTTTTTACCAGGGAGTGCTGCGGTCACTTAGTGCTCCTTTCTCGTCTTACACTTACAGATCGTAAAATCGGTTAGCGCGACTTTAAAGGATATGTACACTGAATTTTTTTTTTTTAATTGCCCATTAGTGGAAACTATAATTCATCCCAACTATCACTGTACCATTTTTTTGTTGATCTGCCCCCTATTTCATTAGATATCCAATCTGAAACATCTTACATTTCAGCATTTCTGTAAACAGTTTTGCTGTAGCTGGAATGGTTTGACAGTCGGTGTGCTGTATACTGTATGCAGTATTGACAGTTGGTATGGGGGAAAATAGTCAGGTCAGTGGTCAGAGCTGTCAAGTATTGTATTGAAATCATGCAGCAACACACACACCTCAGAGTAAGTGCTACTTACATGTATTTATTCATAGATTAAGATGACACAGTCATTTTTTCAGTATACATACACACAAAAACCGGAAGACACTTTTGCGCAGCCGTCGCAAACCTATTTACCAGAGGCTGCACAGCCAATTGGACGTAAGTATTTAACGCCAGCTTACGTGTGGGTGAGATTCACCCAGAGCCACGCAGCCTCTGGTAAATCCGATACGGGTGAATCTCTCTGTCTGGGATAACTGGGTGTGTCCCTAGTTAGAACCTAAAGAATTTCACAACACTCCATAGGCTAAGGTTGTCTACAGCAGACAAATAGCTAGAAATCATGGGGCACCCCAGCAAAAGTATGTTAGGGCCTCTCTCCCTGCATTATTTTAAGCAACCGCAAGGGTGGAACCTGTATCGGAGGGTAAGAAGTCAGCTGTTTGTTAGGTTTCTGATCTACAGCAGTGCAGCTCACACTGTGCATTGTCACATAGTCATTGTGCATTGTTATTCATGATTTTCGTTTTTAAAAACCATGGTAAAAAAAAAAGTTTTGATTGTCCAATGAAAGTACTGTATTATGTTTTCTGTTTTATTTCCAAAAAAAAGTCCAAGATACTCCCTTGTTTGTTGCAGAAAAAAAGCTTTTTTCGGGGCGGAGTACCATCTGAAAATGTTGCCTGTTTTTTTTTTTGTTAAAGGACATGTCCACCCCCAAAACTATAATTCCCCCCACCACTGGCCCCACTCTGTAATAAATAAAAATCCTTATCTTACATCCCAGCTCCAAATTGTTCTCCTGTAATCCCCCCCCAAAACTGCCCACCAGGAGGATAGAGAGAAGTTTCCCATGCGCACTGCAGCCATTCTCCCCCTCCCTCCCTCCCCCTCCCTCTACCTCTCTCTCCCTCTCGTTTTGGACTCCCACCCCCTAGTTTAAAATCGGTCCCGCCCCTCTGCTTGTATTTTCACGCATGCAGAGGGCCGGGCAATGCGGCGGAGGAAAGAGGGAAGGTAAGTAATGTTTGGGGAAGTTTCTTACATTAAAAATATAGGGGTTGGGGCTGGGGGACTAAGCCCTACACTATATAAAAATCAAAAAGAAGGGTGGACATGCCCTTTAACATGGTTGAATAAACTTGCACTTTTATCTACAACAAACATGTGAGTATCTCAGACATTTTCTTGTTGTTTATGTTATTTTTTGGCTGTTATAACATTGTTATTTCCACAGTTATGCATCACTTGCCTATCCCATTAAGTGTCCTAAACATAACTGGACACAGCGTAGACTTATCATGGGGCCGACCTACCAGAGTACGAGGCATCATCGATCGATATGTTTTAACAGCTTATCCTTGGGAGCATCCAACTACATTTGTCTTAAGGGCAGAATTTCCTTATACCAGCAAAGTCAGTGGTAAGTTTAAGTTCCTTAAGGAATATGCTTGTGAAGGTTCTCATTCATCCAGGTCATGGTATAAATCTTTGTAAAAAAAAAAAAAAATATTCAATTAGATCAACTGGACTTGAAATGTAGTTCTTGAAGACGTTTCGCTAGTCATCCGACTGGCTTTCTCAATTCAGAATGACTTGTACAAGAATCTGTGGCAATTATGTACCCTGGAAAATCCCAATAAGCATATCACAGCCAGGTGTTAAGGGTGTGATTAGATAGTGGCTAAGAGGTGTTATAGGAACGCCCAGAGTAAGGTGTTAAAACAGCATTGTACATGGCAGACAGTTGGTGTCGAACCCCCCCACCTCTATTTAGGCTTGGTTTCTTTATTTTCACATAAATGGCCTCCTTAACACCTCTCTTGAACCAGTCACGTTCCTTCGCCAGTATGTTAACATTACAATCTTCAAAGGTATGTCCTTTATCCTTAAGATGCAGATACACGGCTGAGTCCTGACCCGAGGAATTGGCTCTTCTGTGCTGGGCCATACGTTGATGCAGTTGCTGTTTGGTCTCCCCCACATACAAATCAGAGCATTCTTCACTGCACTGCACTGCATATATGATGTCGCTTTTCTTGTGTTTTGGTATTGGGTCTTTCGGATGTACCAATTGCTGCCTCAGTGTGTTGTTCGGTTTAAAGCAGACAGGGATACGATGTTTTTTGAAAATTCTTCTTAATTTCTCGGAGACCCCTGCTACATATGGGAAGACCATGTTCTTCCTCCTTTCTTGCTTTGAAATGAGATGTTTCATTTCTTTAGCCTTCGCCTCTGTGCTAGTGGGGATGTTCTCGGCTCTGTGTTGCAGGGTTCTGATGACACCCAGCTTGTGATCTAAAGGGTGGTGGGAGTCAAACATCAAATACTGATCTGTGTGTGTTGGTTTTCTGTAAACCTCTACTTCCAGTTTACCATTTTCCTTAACTTCTACCAAGCAGTCCAAGAAAGCCAGTTGGGATTTTCCAGGGTACATAATTGCCACAGATTCTTGTACAAGTCATTCTGAATTGAGAAAGCCAGTCGGATGACTAGCGAAACGTCTTCAAGAACTACATTTCAAGTCCAGTTGATCTAATTGAATACAACAGATATTCCTTAAGGAATAGTTGTAAGTTTTGGGTTGCTTTGCAGCTTATGGCACTTTCACTGCAGACTCCCTACCAAGACTATACAGTCACGAAATACTGGAGATAAAATATATCTTGGGGAAACTGCCCTAATATAACAAACAGCAAAACTATAACTCCACTTTTTAGGTGGGATTTAAAACACGTAGAAAGTGCAGGTGTCATTTTTAAAACTTTATTTTATAATAAGAACTAAAGAAACAGCCCTTGACACTCATAAACAATCAACGTGAACATTAAAGTACTCGCACAAACTAACATATGGGAAATTCGAGCTGTAGAAATGAAAAATGGAACCATTTTGTTATGGCAAATGATAGTGGAATTAGTCCTTGACAGCTTCAAACCTTGGACTTTATCGCAAGTAAAAGATGAAATACAGTTTACATCTCGACTTTTTTTTCACATAAAATATATTTATGATTTAAAGAAAAAAAACAGGGGGACTTACATCACTAAAATTGTCCAGAGAAAATTATTTAGTATATATTTTTCATGGTCTAAACACACTTCACTATCAATCTGCTTAACTAGTCCTATATCCTGAATTGATTTTCTAATACTAAAAGAAGATTTTACAGGGAATAAGTTTGGCTTTGGATGTCGACAGATTAGCTGAGGGTTTTCCATTTGTGAAGGATTATGTATGTTTGGGGGATGAGCCTGATGGAGGGGTTTGAAATACTGACTGTAGATCGTTGGTGATATGCTAAGGGATATTGCAATAACATTGCCATTAGATGAAAAATGGAAAAAAAGAACATCTACTGTGTTAAAGTAGATTTTGAAGATAGGACAATGAGCAAGGTATAAACTCTATAACATTCCTTTGGAATTAAGCCATATTAAAGTGCAGCTTTCTCAAAACAGAAGGAACCTTACACAATAATCCTGTTAAAGGGCGCGTCCACCCTAAAATAAACTTTCCTTAATAATGTTTAACAATCCCCCAAACCAAGGTTTCGCAATATTTTTAAGTTTCAAAGATGCCCCAGGACTTCCTTACCTGACCCGGTCCCTCGCCGCTCCTACCTCTCTACTTCCCGATTGTGGCCGTCAGTAAAGGCTCGACGTGATGTTGTGCCCAAGCGCATGAGAGCTGCGACCAGGAAGAAAAGCGTCTGTCAGCACAGAAATCCTCTGCTCCTTTTTTTGGTTGAAACAGGAGCAGGGGGCGGCGCCCAGGTGCGAGGGACCGGGTCAGGTAAGTCTCTAAAGAGGAATCTTTGAAACTTAGAGGGGAACTAGCCTTTCATTTAAACCCAACTTGTTTGGAGACCACAGTTCCCCTTTAAGAATATTGTGAAACCTAGGTTTGGGGGGTGTTTAACATTTTAAAGCAAACTTTTTTACAGTGGACTTGCCCTTTAAATAGCAAACATAAAAAGCATTACTAAAATGATGTTCCTTCTGGACAATGCACTGTAAGCCTATGGGTATGTGTATGGGTGCTCGGTCTGGCATATTTGATAATCTGACCTTGCAGATCATTACATCTCACAGAGAATGTTAAAAGCAAAAGAGCATTTATACAAACTTTTGAAAGACCAGAATAATATATTATTATATACTGTATGGATTGATAAAGGCACTTTTGGAACATAAAAGGTTAACTAGAAATGTTCTGCCTTTTAAGGGCCTTTTTCTTTGCAAAGAAAGATTTTCTAAATGTCAGTGGTGATATCTGTTCTAGAAATGCTGACTTAGTACTCCGTCCCGAACACTCTGTATGTGTAAATTTTACAGCCAGGCAAGGAGATCAAAGGGATTCAGTCGGTAACACAGGGAGAGCAGTCAGTTTTGTAATTGAATTAAAACCTGGATGACACTTATGCAGACACCTGTCCAATTATAGACAGGACTAGGTGTTTACCATTGCTGTACAAGCGGTTTGAAGATGACAGAAATCTTTCCGCCCACAGATTAACATAATGAAGGAGAACAGATTACAATTGATGAAGGCCAAACAGATATATTGGCAGCTAAGAAAAGAAGGAAGGGGAGGAAGAAAAAAAAAGTAGATAATCTAAATAAAAATGTTGCTTATTCTGTTATCCGGCTTTTCCCCTATTTCTACTATTGTGCAAAACATGAGGGATTGTGCTAATGGTTTTACATTAGAAGCGTATTGTAGCTTAGGTGGAAACTTTGACATTAAGAACAGACGGGAAGATTCAATAAAAGTTCTTATTGTTTAAAATGGTGCTAATTTTGCCCCAAACCAATCAGATCTTATTTAACATTTGAAAGCTAACATCTGATTGGTTGGGGCAAAATTAGCACCATTTTTAAAGTTAAGAACTTTTATTGAATAATCCTGAGAGTTTAATACAAAGTTCCAAAATTCACAGTCTAAAACCTTTAGCCCTAGTAGATTTGTAGTATTAGGAAATCTTTAAAATTTTTCTTAACTGGTGTCCTAGATTGGATCTTTTTTAGTTCTTAAAGGCATTTTGCTAGTCTTCCGACTGGCTTTCTCCATTCAGAATGACTTGAACAAGAATCCGTTGGCAATAAATACCCTGAAATGTATCCCAATCAGCATGTAAGAGCAAGATGATAAGCTGGGTACACACTATCCAATATTTCAGCCTGACTGACCAACATTTTAGTGTATCAGTCGAACTGGGCCAATTCCACTACCATCATCTGACTGTTCATCCAAATGAGTGATTGGACAGGTTGGAAAACCATGCCCAATCGTGCGGTCCTGCACTGCACGTCCTTCATCCTGGCCAACCCAGTTGGAATGAAGGATTTAACCCAGCCTTAGGGACCTCATATACAAGGTGTTGATTGCATTGTGGCTAAACACCCAGGGTAAGGTGTCAAAACAGTATTGTACATGGCAGACAATATGTGTCAATTATTTATTTATATCATTTTAAAGTGTGAAATTAGCGAATTGAAATGGAAGGCACTCTTAATGAATGTAAAGCTCAATATTTGACATTCTGAAAGGGGAGGAAAGATGAGTTGATGATAGGGATTTCAAAACCCCCACTAAGTTCAGGTACCTTGCAGGGTTTGTGAATATTACAACAAACTTAATGGAAGTTTATGAGATACAACTTCCTGGCTGGACTGTAGGGTGACAAAATGCCCTGCCTAGAAATGGTAATCATATAAATTAAACAAATCTGGTAACCCTTGAACATCCAATCAAATTGTTTGGTAAGATGGAACCCCCTGAATCACCCATGTTGTGGCTAAAAGACTTCAGGGGCAGTTTGTGCTCATTACTGATCTCTGATGTGGTCTTCTGATGTTTGGTAGGTTTTCTAGTAAACAGTTCTCGATTATAATAGTGTACAGTATGCTTCAGTTTAACTGTAAAATTCAGGGTACACTCCAGCGTGTTGGCTGTTTGCCAGACAAATAAATAGGTGCTATCCCCTTAGCCCTCCACTCCAAGGACCAAATAGTTCTATAGCACAAGAAGAATAATGGGGGAGCACACTAGTCAAGTGAATCCAAGTGTGTTTGAATAAACACCTGACTAGTGTGCTCCCCAATTATTCTTCTTCAGTTTAACTGTCCATCTAGACTCAGATTGTTGTCTCAATATGGAGATGCATCAGAATTTTTGTGAGGTAAGATCTGAAGATTCCATCCAATTTAGAAGAAAGAAAGTAATATCTGGTTTTCATTCAGCAATTAAACTCATTCCTGTGTCATTTTATAACTGAATGTGCTAATACCGGTCCTGAAGGCACCCAGTCCATTCTTTGAACTGCTAAATAGAGATGTCCGAACTTCGCAAAATCCGGTCCGCTCGAGGATCCGCGAATTTTCGAAGAAATTCGAAAATCCGCAAGCGGACCCATTAAAATGAAAAAAATCCTTGAAAATACGAGACATCCTCGTAATTTCGAAAATTTTCGAAAATATGAGAAATCCTCAGAATTTCGGAAATTTTCTAAAATACACATTTTCGAAAATACGAGAAATCCTTGTAATTTCAAAAATTTTCGAAAATACGTATTTTCACACATTTTCGAAAATATGAGAAATCCTCGTAATTTCGAAAATTTTCGAAAATACGAGAAATACGGAAGGCGGAAAATCAGGAAAATCCGGAAAAATCTGCCGTTCGCGAGCAGGATAAATCCGTGGCGGATCCAGGTTCGGATCCGCGAACCGGCCATCCCTACTGCTAAATTCATCTTCCTGTACAAACTTATTACAATTCGTACTGTAATCACTATTGTGACAACCAAGGACAAAATAACTCTTTGCTTCCAATCTTGCCCATAAGTCCCCAGAGAAAAACTGCAGGTGTAATTATAAAGTCATGGGAAGGTCTCATAATTCCTAAATTCTTTTGCTTCTGGTAACACTTAAAGGCCTGCCAAACCTTTATTTAGCAGCAGCATCATAGATTGGAATGGGGATGATATCAGCAGCCACAGAGAACTATGGAAAACAAAAAGCATCAAGTTATTTTTATTGTGTATTTCTCCTTTAAACACTTCTGCAATGCTTTAATTTTGCCTGAACTCTAATTTAAAATACCAACGTAAAGAGTTTGTTTAAATAAACAGTGTTTAACTTAATCCTGTGAATCCTCTATTGAAGTTGACATATCCCATCTATACTCCTATTTCTGCCTCAAGGTGTGATGGGAATTGTGCTACTGAAAGGTCACATGCTTACTCTAGTCAATAATGTGATGACAAAGACATTTAAAAAATGCAGCACTTTGCTCCTGACAAATTGTTTAAACTGTGATAATCCTTAAGCAGACATCTTGTGCGTGTGTGTGTTTGAGCTATTCTTCATTTTGTCCTGGCCATGTTATACTTACAGTATAGACATTTTCAACAACTCTCTTTCCTGGGAGTTTGTGTTGAAATTGTATTTATAAGATTCAGAGGGGAAACATAAACATTTTTTGCACTGTTAGCCATCAGTGATGGTTAGTATAGTGTGTATTGCTTAGAGTAGAAAGGCTGTTTTACTAGACCTACTGTATGGCAAGACATGGTCTGCAAGAAGTATGTCTTGCCATTGGTATAATCAATGAACTAGGAGTGAAGGAAAAACAAGGCCAGGGTTGGACTGACCTGACAGGGAACCAGGTAAACCCTTACCTTTAGTAGCCTTTAGTGGCCCAATACTTGATGGTGTGAAAATACCACCTGGTATTAGTATATTATCATTATTCTTTGACCGCAATAAAGGATTATTATTGGTAATGACTAATATTGATATTACCGATATTGATTCATAGACCTTTGTAGATGACATTGTTGATTTAGATTTGTGTTTTAGGTCATTGAAGTCTATCTTCATCTTCCTAACATGTTTGAAGGTTTTGTGACAATATTAATTAATATTAAGTCATATTATTTATGATTCTATCCAATTTGACTGAAGCCTGAAACATGTTGTGGACAATGTCTCAGTAAACCTTACTTCCCAGCATTCTGTATCTGTTCCAGCACTCCGTTTGATATCTGCAAAACTCTGATTTTTACCCTTTAACAGCTAAACATTCTGGAAAGTGTTTGGAAATCCACCCACATGATTTACACCTCAGAGCTCATATATTACACTGTATTCTACAAAAACATTAACATGTATTAGTTTAGATGTATTGAGCCATATTTATATGTGTCTAGCAAAGTGGAGCTGCTATTGGCTCCCTGGTACAATCACGCTGGCAATATTATACGCTGAAAGTGCCACTAACCATTTTTAATAGACGTTGACCATTGCAGCACTTTATTGTTACTACTGCCATATAAAATTTCTTGTGTTGGCTACGTGGTTAATGTCTGCAGCAGCCACCAAAACAAAGGAGTCATGATATAACATTGGTTAGTGTGACTTTAATTCCACACAGGGGCATTGAACCTCTTGGTACATCGCCCTAGATCTGTGCAGAATAATAATGGATGCAGCAGGAGCATAAATGGTTGGACAAACTGCATATTGGAAATGATCTAGGAGAACAAATGTTTCAATATAAATACATTAAAGTATTAAACACATGAAGGAGTTAAACTCGTGATTACCTATATTAAATAGTTAAGCCCCTCATTTTATTGTACCTTTTGCTCTGACCTATAGTGTACATTTCTAAACACCCTGTAACAAGGCTGTACAAAGAAAATAAAGGAGAAATAAACTTTAATTACATCTCTATGTTTAACAGTTTGCCTCTCTCCCTCTTATGTAAATAAACACTGTCTAACTGTGTGAGTAAACTCAACTTACTTTCAGTTGGATGGTGGAATAGTTGCATTCATTTATTTCTATGTTGCCCTTTATAGAATTAGAATTATGAAAGCCATCATTGACTTTTTTTTTACAAGTTTACACCCATATTTATCTACACCAATGCAGATGCTTTCCAAGACTGAAACATACTGTGACTTTCTTTCCCTCTAGGCACCCTGGAAGGCTTGCTCCCCTTTACAAACTATGCTGTAACTCTTTCTCTCTGCACTCCGGCAGGGTGCAGTGATATCCCTCATTTTCTCAACATCTCCACTCTTGAAGAAGGTAAGGTAATTTCAGAGTTCTTGACTTCCACATCTCAGTCATGAATAATAAAATAGAAGATCTAAATGCTGTAAAGCCATTTGCTGGAAAACTCTGACCTAATTTGATGACAAAGTGCATTGCCAGAATGTAATCGCTCCGTCTCACCCCCCCTTTTTTTTTTGGTAGGGGGTTGCTAAAATGAATCAAACTCCTTACCCTTTAATGACATGCATCTTTAATAGATGTAATGCAGATTAATGGGCTTTTTAATTGCTGTTACATTGTTCATGCAAGAGCCTTGTCATTAATACGAAGCATCTGAAAGATTAATGAAAGCTTCCTCATTTTACTATGGCTCTGAAGTAAATCCAGAGACAGACTGACTAAAAAGAATTGATTGTATGGCACAGTATGAAACTGAGAATCAAATGCTTGATTTCTGTGGTCTCTTTTAACTGCTAAATACCAGCACGGCCAACAATTATTTCTAAATGATACAACTACCAAATGCCAATTGGTGCGCATATTAATCATTTCAACATTTTCCTATTAATTATAAAGCTTCTGACTTTTACTTCTCCTATTGGTTGAAATGGAATATATTGCACAAAAAAGGGAATAGAAATACTGCATTTCATTTACGTACTTATAGAAAGCTGTAAGAACCACAAAAGTTTGTCCATGCTAGTAATCTGCATCAACCAATCAGATGTTTTCTAACTGAAGTAGACAAGTAAAAAGTTTATATTTGATTGGTGGCTACAGAATAATAGTACTTAAAAACTGTTGCACCTTTTTGCTCCTGCAAATCTCTTTATTTAGCTTCTGTACAATTGGTGCAGTGTAAGATAGCGTACAGGTAACAGAAATTAGAGACCCCATTGTTCAAATTACAAAGGGACAGGTTAGAAATCAGTTTACTGTACATGTGCTGTTTTAGAGAGACTCAAGCCTCTTACACACATACGATTTCACGGCTGACGCATGACACCGAAGCATGTGCACATGTGCGACGAAGGTCCATTTCAGGCTATAGACGCACATGTGCATGCTTTCAGTTGTCTGTTGTTTGTCAACCCACCATAATGCGCAGGTGTCTTGAACTTGCGGGTCATTCATCGGGTGTCCAGTCGGACGTGTGCACGGACCTTTAGACTGTAGCCTTGTTGTCAGAATAAACTGGGGAATAAAATCTGGAACTCCATGACCTTTGACATTCTCTAGACATAACAATAAAGCAATAACCGCATTTGTAATAAAAGGCCGAATTGTGTGTAGATTTAAAGATCTATGGCCTTATTTAATAAGACGTGCAAAACGCTGCTCATGTTCTTCATCTGAAGGAGCCAATCAGATGGTTGGGGGAAATTAGCAGCTCAGGCACATTAATGCGCCTCTTTTTAAATAGGTCTTTTAGTCTTTGAAATATCTCTTATTATATAAGAGAAATAGAGTTTTTAATGCTCTTGGATTTAGGGAAATGTACTAGGATTCTACATGGAAATTCTAAATTTTGACAGTAACATTTTTTAAAATTCTGTGTCGAAATGTCTATCAATAGTTTTAACCAAATAAATTTCCCAGTTGAACTGGTAGCTTTAGCCAAAACCAGATAGAGGTTGAAACTCGCCCGTTTACCACTGTTGGTTTTAGATTTTGGTTTACCAGACGTGTTAGTAAACCATTTGTGCAATCTGTAATAGGCCACTTAAAGGATAAGTGCACTGTAAAATCAAGTTATGTTCATTTGGAAGCTGCAGCTATGCCCCTCCAGAGCCTACCGCATGTGCCTTGAAAGTTGCTGACATCTTGTTACTGGTTTGCTGAATGTTAAGCTCCGCCCCTCTGAGACTTCCTCTGCTTCCTCCTGCTTGAGCCTTAAATAGAAATGCCTGTGAGTTCCGTGCACTCTCCTGCTTGAGCCTCAGACAGTAATGCCTGTGAGTTCCATGCACTCTCCTGCTTGAGCCTCAAACAGTAATGCGTGTGAGTTCTGTGCACTCTCCTGCTTGAGCCTTAAATAGAAATGTCTGTGAGTTTCTTGCACTCTCCTGCGTCAGCCTCAAACAGTAATGCCTATGAGTTCCGTGCACTCTCCTCCTTGAGCCTCAAACAGTAATGCCTGTGAGTTCCGTGCGCTCTCCTGCGTGTGCCTCAAACAGTAATGTCTGTGAGTTCCGTGCACTCTACTGCTTGAGCCTCAAACAGTAATGCCTGTGAGTTCCGTGCACTCTCCTGCTTGAGCCTCAAACAGAAATGCCTGTGAGTTCCGTGCACTCTCCTGCGTGAGCCTCAAACAGTAATGCCTGTGAGTTCCGTGCACTCTCCTGCATGAGCCTCAAACAGTAATGCCTGTGAGTTCTGTGCACTCTCCTGCTTGAGCCTCAAACAGAAATGCCTGTGAGTTCCGTGCACTCTCCTGCTTAAGCCTCAAACAGTAATGCCTGTGAGTTCTGTTCACGTGCGTGTGCACGGAACTCACAAGCATTACTGTTTGAGGCTCAAGCAGGAGAAAGCAGAGGAAATCTCAGAGGGGTGGAGCTTAACATTCATCAAACCAGTAATAAGATGTCAGCAACTTCCAAGGCACAAAGCTAGGCTCTGGAGGGACATAGGTAAAAAAAAAAATATGGCAACGGTATTTTTAAAGCTGCAGCTTCCAAATGAACATAACTTGATTTTACAGTGCACTTATCCTTTAACTACCGATAGATATGTAGAAAATCTGTCTGACAAAATTATTGGGTTGAATATGGGCCCATCACTTACCAACACAGCAAACCAAACCGTACATTGCCGCTTAGTTATTTTCACTTCATAAATATACCAACAGGATAAAGGATAAAGAGGAAAGTAAAAAAAAAGCAGGGGCATGCCTGGTTCATACCTAGCGGATGAAAGTCAGGAAATGACTGCTGGACCTCTAGCACTAAAAGGTTTTACTGGCTTTGCAAAAGTATATCTTTTTGGTAGGAATTACTTTTTAGCATGTAAGCTGTGACATCACCAGCACTCTCTATTTCTCTATTTCCCCTCTGCTGCATCATAAGCCCCACCCCAAACTACTTAATAGTTTTTTAAGGTAGCCTGAAAAGGTACATTTTTCTTCCCCTAAAGTGGCCATAGTAAAGCACAGTTATTAAATGCAAGACTGTAACTAGCTTCAAAAAAGATTGTATTTTGGGGATGGGGCATAGGACATATGCCTGTCACAGAGACAGTCCAGACAAGGAAGTTACATTTTACAAGCCTATAAGTTTGGATGACAACGGTTAGAAACTTCAACCAAGGTTAGTTTGAATTTTCCCAAATAAAAGCTCCTATTGTTAAAAATGTTGCTAATTTTTCCCCAACCATTTAGATATTATTTAACATTTGAAAGCTAACATCTGATTGGTTGGGGTAAAATTAGCACCATTTTTAACGATAAGAACTTTTATTGAGTAACCCTGATTGTTCTTTCTTTTATAGAGAGATAAAATGTGGTTAGCCACTTTTTCTCTTTCTAATTTAATTGTCCAATCAGAATTATGGAAATTAGTAATAACAGTTGCACCTCTTACAATTGAGATAGAACTGGCTAATATTTTAGTCACTGACAACCTTCGTCAAGTCAATTTTCACAAACTGTGGTCAAAACTGATGTCTTGTTGTATTGGGTCTGGATCCAACTAATGCATTTTGGATCGGTATGTTGCTCATGGTTCTGAATTAGATTTCTAACAAAGCTCTTTGGAGTGATTAGGGGCTAATGAAATAAATGGTACAAAGGTGTCTCCATGCTAAAAATTTGCAGGAACCAATCAAATGTTAGCTTTTTACTGTGTTTACTAATCTTTGTACTTTTAGTGCATCAGTCCCTAACTGTCTTAGCTGGGTGTGATCTGGTAGTAGAGAAATTAGAGAGCAAGTTCCTTGGGGGCAGGTAATGAAGTCAACAATTGTACATTCTCTGCAAAGTGCTAAGTATCCTGAAAATATAATAATAACTGACAAAGTGTTAGACATAGAAAAGGGCAAAATACATGTAGTTTAGTTAATCTTAACCACAGAATGGCCCAACTAGACTCAGTTACATCTAAATAAAAGTAATCATTACGGAAATTACAGACATGAAATAAAGATATGCTGAAGTGCCAATAGCATGATTTGTTACATCAAGTTTAATTTCATGCCCTGTTTCTGATTGGACAATTAATTTAAAATAAAAAAAACTGTCTGGCGGTATTATTTGTTTTAGATAGATGGAGACAATGACTTAATGTGTTTCTTTCCTTTTTTCATCCACAACAAATATTACTGATGAGTCTGTGTGCGACACCAAAATATAAAGTATAGGTAGAAATCTGCTTTGTGCATCAATCAAGGGTGTAGCGTTAGTTCCAGTAAGAAAGGGAATAAATGTCTGGGATTAAAAAGACAAGAAAATGACTGGATTCATTAATAAAATATCTAATGTCTTGAGTGTAGATCCAGATCTAGGGTCATTTATTAAACAATAAGGGCATTTTCAACCCCTTTGAATGGTATTGATATCATTTTTCAAGGACGTGATTAGGATTTGCTAAGATACATATTACTGTAAATAGATCATTACAGAGTAAAGTAAATAATAAGGGCCTTATTTACCCTCGCACAATTAGCAAATATAAGGGGTTAAATTTGCGCTTACCACTATTGAATAGGTTAGGGCAAGTTTAACTTATTGCGCTGGTTGCATGAGTTTCGCAAAAGACGCCTGCGTAACTGGTGCATTGTATTTAATAATGGAGTTGCACTACATTTAATGTCTGCTAATGGCTGCCTTTTAAGTGGAGAAGGGGTTAAATCCCTTTCAGGATTTACCCCCAGGCGCAAATCTGGCATTAAGGCGCAAATCTGGCATTAAATACAGGTAGCAATATTTTCACTGAGCGATTGCATCTCTGGGTAAATTTAGCTGGGTACACACCATACAATAATTCTGCCCGACCGGCCATCATTTCAGTGTCTTGGTCGGTTGGGCCGAATTATTGTATGGTGGCTCCAACCGATTTCTAACCATTCCTTTGTCCAAACCATATTGTACGGGTCGGAAAACCACGACTGATCGTGTGGTCTTCTATGGACCACACGATCTGTTGCGGCTAACTGAAGGACACGGCTGCTTTTGCAGCGACCGACAGTCCTTCCTCCTGGCTGATCGGTCAGAAAACTTTTGCACAAGAAACGTCCATTTAGGCCGATAGTCATGCGTGTGTATACCCTTGGGCATTGTTCGTTGATCCACCATTGTGGATTGACGAACACCTGAGGGAACGCATACACACAAGTGTTTATGGTCTGAAACGGCTCAGGGGTTGTGCGTCACCCGTCAAATCGTACATTTGTACAAGGATTAGGTTTTTATTTTCTATAAAAGTACTTACCTAAAGTAATTTCTACATCCCAATATCATTTCTATGAGGAGCAGCAGCACAAAGAAAACTGCATCTGCCAGAATTCCTTAGTGCTTCAACGCTATCTTTATTGCAAGAAGGCCCAGGGCACTAACCTGGCAGATGAAAACTGTAGTTGCTCTAGCTCCTCAACAAAACAATATCAGGAGGTAGGAATACTCATTCCTCCCTCCCTTTCCCAGGAATGCTTAATTTTTAAAAAGTTTATTTTTACAGTATAGTTGAGAACAGGGATTCTCACATTTGGGGGTTAGAGCCAATCAGATTTTACACTATTTAGCTACATTATATATTTATCCCTTATAATCTGCAGCCCAAACAGGGCCCCCCTCCCCGGCCCTTGTAAGGGCCCTTACGGCACTGATAAGTGCCTTTGTTGGGGGTCTCTTAAAAGAGCCCTTGGGTGGCGTCTTCTTCTTTCCATCCGTCAACACCAGCTCCGCTGAGGCCACCAACCCCGAGAGGTACTCCTGTGGCCTTCAGGGGTACCGCCGGCGTCTTGATCCGACGTCTTCTTTCTTCACAGCTGGCAACACCCACACCTCTGAATTTACCGATGCCAGGCGGGCTAACTGCAGCCACCAATCAGCCCCCTTTGGCGGAGCTGATGTTGCCAGCCTCTTCTTTCTTCTCTTCTGTCTTCTGCCATCTACTGCTATAGCTTCTGAACTCCACGGAGGATTGCAGCTCTTTATATAGGTTTGCTGAAAGTCCTAATCGGATTCTGATTGGTAAAATTTTTAATGCTGGTATGACATATTTTAGAGTACCCAAACATATTTCAGAAAAAAAACATGGACTGTTTATTAATATGGTGTGCAGCGTTTTTTCTGCCACGGCGATAATTTTTGGGCGGTATTAACGGCCCTTTATATATATGTCCCTAAGACAAATGGTTTGACAAATCTTAGCCATTTATGTAAAATCGAAATTCATGCCATTGGTATAAATATGTATTTAAATATGAAAGATTCCTCTTATACACAACCATATTCCTACCCATGCATGTCAAGTTTTTACTGCATCTTTGAGAAAATGACCGTATAATTATAATAATACAATAATGATCAAAAAATTTATTCAATGATAACTGCACTAAAAAGTTTTTTTTTTTTTTTATGTTTTTGCTTTCACACATTCTGGATTTTTGGAAAGTTCACAGAAAATTATTTTTAGTTCCAGGAGAAGTCCAAGCACCAACTGCAGAATCTTTTCCATATTCATTGAATTTACATTGGTCGAAACCCAGGAAACCTAATGGAATTATAACAAAGTACATTTTATACATGGATGGAACCCAAATATACAGAGGAAATGGCACTGAAATGAATGTTACTAGTGAGTAAAATGTTACAATATTGTTGGGAATTCTGTAGAGGAAAAGGGTTGACTAAATGAGAGATGATAAGATTACAATTTATTGTGGAATGCTGATGGGCTTTGGGAATATATTTGAGGTTTGCTGAGGAAATGTAATATTTACTAACTACTAATTAACTACTTCACCTAGACATATTTTTGGAAAATTTCGAAAATCCATAAATGGACACATAGAAGTCAATGGGAGATTACAAATCTGAAAGTTCCAATTATATTGAAGGTATTAATAGCAATAATAAGTTACTGTAAATGGCTCAGGGACCTGGCAAATGGTCTGGGGAACACATACATATCACCAAATCTCAAGAAGGGGGTGTGGGTGGGCGAAGGCAACCAGTCCACAATTGGAATTTTATCCATACACAGTTTAATACTTAAAGGCTAGGGAGCTACTGTAAATGTATTAATTAATTTAGTAAAAATACTGCCAGGGTGAAAATGGAGAAAAAGTGGCCATTTCCTTAGACACGAGGGGTGGTTTCAGCTAAAGCAACATAAGAACAATGACATTTAGGTAACATTTAAAGGATGTCTATATTCAAACTTTTAAAATGTACTGTAATGTAAATCTAATATACTTTCCTTTTACAATTATAGGTAGTGTAGAAGCTGCTATTCCTACAGTACCCTCCATTGTGTTCTACTTGCTTAGAAATTGTCAGTCAAACATACCCACTAATAAAGCATTTTTCAGTCTCTGCTGACAAGCTTTGGCTTGGTTCTTTTCTTGCTCATCTGTACATAGGCCAACAATGCCTTAATGCCCTGACAACGTCCAGGGCCCTCCTCTGCTCATGTTAATAGAGCTAAAAGTTGGATCAGGGGAAGGGTTTTTGCCATTGGCTATGATCACAGCTGGTGAATTTGGAAGGTGATTTCTAAGCAAGATCACCAGAATGGAAAGTATCAATAACACCCCCTACCTTCCTTATCAGTATATAATTAAAGAATATTTAATATTTTGTAAATACTTTGATAATTAAGTATAGGCACCTTTTTATAAATACTGTAATAAAGCAATCTATATATATTAAAATATCATTGTTTCTAAGTATTAATGAGACATTTTATTGATTATGGAGCACTCTTCCTTAAAGCACAATAATAGATTTGTAAAAGGTACATTTACAGTCCTTGTGCTTTTAAATGGTCATTGTCTGACATAATGGAACTCTACTCCCCTATTTGGAGGAATCTTTGGCCTTGGTACTCCTACTGTAAATCACAGTCAGCCCTGGAATAGAACCATAAAGTAAATGGTGCGGTAGGCGGAAAGCTGAAAACCTGCATTGTGTTGTAATGAATGTTAAACAGTTGACTACCACCCAGAGCTCTTCATTTGGTCATCCTGTGTATTGCCCTTTTCATTTGAAATACTATGTCTCTCCCATGTTGTATGAGTATGCTAATTACCAACTTTGTTTTTCCTACATGACTGATTTCCTCTTATATTACAAAAGTGTCAAGAACAAGACCTGCATAGTAGCTTTATGACCTTGCATGGTGGATCTTAAGGATTTAATTGAAGGGACAATGAGTATCTTTAAAATGCTTCCAGAAATGACCCCTCTCCTATTTTGACTCTCAAAGCCTTATTTTTACTCCTCCCTCCCTCCTTCATAACAGACAAGCCAATTGTAAAGTTGGTGTTCCATTTTAATGTGGCCACATTTAGTATTCGAGCTTGAGTGATCTGAGGAATTAGTCTTTATTGTCATATTTTCCCCTTTTAATTTGCATCAGGTAGGCCAGTTGTCATGTTACTATCTATGAAGTTTTAAATATCAATAAGTGCCGACACCACACAAGGGATCATTTTTGTACCCAATAGAAAGAGCTTTGATTTCGCCCTCTTTGTAATATAAAGCGTAAAGCAATAATCATCCATAAATCTCACGTTCATTCCTTACATATGTCTGAGCTCGTCTGGTGCCGGGTCAGTTCTGACACTGAAAAATGACTTCCCATCTTACACCTGCTGAAGGCCACTGAATTTTTAGTATAATAAATAGCGTACATTCTAAGTGAAACTTTCCCTTCCACTCTTTATTCAAAGGTAATGGATTTTCTGTAACCATAGAAACCCTTCTTTTTTTTTTAGATGAATATATAAGGGGATATAAATGATGGAAACACTTATTTTTGAATATAAATGACCACATTATGTATTATTAGTAGCAGGAGAAAAAACAGCTACAAGTTTCATCTTGGGCAGTTTTAAATATGCAATAAAGAAATGATTTATAGTATGAAGCTGGTTATTTGGTTGAATGGTTTCAAAACAACAAAAGTTCTGATTTTATCCACAACAGGGTTTTTACCCAAATACAGATTTGTATTTGGGTAAATCAGGCAACATGGAGTTGTAAAGATTGGAGTTGACACACAACTGTCTGCCAACCTTCCGCCACCCAAGCTGGTAGAAGTATTTAATAGCAAGCCAGGCTCTAAACTGATTATGCGGTTATTAGTAAAGAGTCTTTTTTGTCAACTCGTATTTAATATCTAATGTTTCTAATATAAAGGGTATGTATACTAAACAAAAATACTTCATAATCTACAATTTAATACATGCAATCAGAGATAGACCCGAATCTAAACCTGGTTTTGAAGTGGATTTCATGGAAGTTCCACCGGATTTTTCCAAACTGACTATTATCAAAGATTTTATAAAAATTTAAAAAATGCTTGAAAATATTACGTGGAATGCCAAAACAGGAAGTGCATTAAGATTTTGGCCATTGGTACATGTTCCCCAGACCAATTCCCAGGTCCCTGAGCCATTTACGGTACGTTACCATTGCTATTTATATGTTAATTTTAGGCAGAATTTTCGAATATTTAAACTCCCATTGACTTCCAATTGTGGATATTTGAATTTTTAAATTTTTTCGAAAATCTGACAAGATGCAAGCGGAATGGATAACAGTGAGTTCTGCCATCTCTACGTGTAAGTAGCCTTTATTTAGGGTGTTGCTATTTGCCTTCAATCCAGTACTTGTTTTGTTTTGCTCAGTATCCCCTCTCCTTCTATTAACCAATGTCCTCTTTATCAGACTTGACTATCTGTAAGGGAAGCATGCTCAGTAAACACTATGAGGCAGCACTGGGAGATGGACTTTCCCTCCATGCACTTTACATATACTAACTGTCACTCTTTAAGTTACAGCAAAGTTGAACACAGGAAAAGAGTTTAAGAGTTTAAAAAAATCCACTTGATTGACAGCTGAAATGTAAGGCTGGGTACACACGGGGCTATTATTTGTAAAACAAATGACTGTTGTCGTGCCAATAGTGATTTACCAACGGACCCGATCACCCTTTTGTCCGAATTGGATGAACTAGCTTGATCCCAGCCGGCCACACCATCAGATATTTCCGGCCGACCGACCGATCTTTCCATCAGTATTAAAGGGGAAAGCAGAAGGACCTTTCCATCACTTGACTAGACAATCTTGTTGTTAAGATATCCTAACTCTAAAGGGACTGATATTACATCATCGGTATCCTACTGGCGGATACACTGTATCGTTTATGATATATTTCCATATGTTTCTTGTTCTCCCGTACTTGACTGCATCATTGCAGTGACTGAGGCGATTGCATTCAGTCACGGATGTGGCCAATCGGAATATGACTCTGGAGTCTCGGTAAATCTATGTACTTTCTTATTACCACTTATATGCTGCAATTTTTGATCTTGTGGGTTATGTGTCTTTTATTGATATTTACGTACATTGGTTGATGTTGTTAATTCAAACTCTATATCTTGTTGATGATTGGTGAATACTTAGACCGATGACTTGGTCATATGACTCAGGGATATGACGTTACTGACACGTGCTCTGAATAGTGAGTTTTGATTGGTGGTCTTAGATTTAAATACCTTTGTCCACATTGTCTCTTTTAGCGCCATTGAAAAAGCTATGTAGCGAAACGCGTTTGGGTGCTAGATCCCCCTTGTCGCTACCCCCACCTTGTGATTGTGATACCTTAGACTAGGAGTTCGGGGATACTTTACCTTTGTTAATTGGTTCCGTGCACGGACTATTGGACTGACTTCTTATGACGGATAAGTATCGCACTCCTGTTATTGTATTGACTTGATACCTGGATAATAGCTGGGTGGTAGTTCTGCTATAGGGGGGTTTCCAGAGATATTCACTTGAGTATTCATGGAAGTTATTGTTGATCACTATTAATTATACACTTAAATTATCTTTACTACGTTATTTAAATACTTTATATGACCAGTTGTGGATCGTTTTACTATTTGTAATAATAAATACATGCTTTTAGCCCTTTATATCCTCTACACGTCTTAGTGTTTTTTCTTTGATATATTATATGGATAGGCTTTCTTATGCTATTTTATAGGGACATTTTGTTTGGCTTTATAGACCGACCAATCCATGGCAGTATCGGTATATAAAGATCAACAACAAAAAAAAAATTGTACATTGGTGGTTGGTTAGAATTACAGTTTCCAGTAATGTGCAATTGAAAATAAATTGCAATTAAAATACTCTTTAAGGCAGGAAAAAAAACATTCATATTAGGCGTAGTAGGGAATCAGCCATTCCTGATGTTTATGGTATTTCTTCCATTTGGCTGGTTGGGGCAATTGATTTTAATTGGCCAGAATGCCACTTTATAAGATCTTGGAACATCCTGCAACCTTCTCTAAGATGACAATTTTCTGCTTACCATGATAAAGAGCAAAGTACAAATTAACATGTTCACACACTACTGTAAATAGTCACTTGTAAAAATACCCAGAACATGAGAGTAAAGCTAGTGTTTGATGATGCATCTGATTCATTTTTGATTGGAAAGTAACAGTCACTGGTCAGATTGTTTGAGATCATCTTAACATTTTCTGACTTGTCTGTTTAACTTTTTATTAAAGTTAATTATAACTTTTCTGTTAAAAATATACTGTAGCAGTTCAGGTCTTATTATATCAGTAATCACACAAATGTGTTTTCACATCAAACATTAGTTCTCCTTAAAACTGACAAAGCAAATGGATCCCAGTCTTATGTTTTGATTTACTATATGATGTGTTTCCATGCAAAAATTCCTGTTCCTCCAATCACCTTGTAGCACACCCTTGGGAGATACTACTCAATATATATGTATATCACTAAATAATCCTGTTTGGGTATAAATAATATAATGAATAAATAAATAATGGTATAATCATGTTATCCTTATTATTATGATTGTTATTATTATTTCAAAGCTTTAGTAGTGTTTGAAGAGCTGATTTTAAAACTAAATGATGATAATGGTGAGCTGGGGATATTAATCCTTTTTACTTTTGTGCCTGAGTAGTTGGAAAAGACCAGTGCCTGGATAGGCTTTTAGTAGTTGATAACAAAAGATTCTTTTTGTCTGTATCCCCCAGCAGATGGATGTTTAGCAGACTCTATTCATTAGACTTAATAGTTGTGATTTGGGTGGGGGGTTGTCGATTTGACTATTTCAGACAATTCCATTGTATCATTTTCTGCTGTGATGCTTTCAAAATAAAATCTGCTTAATATAAAATCCTTTTTAAATAGTGTTGTGATGTTTCCTACTGTTCCAAGCTGCTTTTCTGATACAGTCATCTTTGCTACAGATTTCAGTTAACCTTGTCACAAATACTAAGCCTGAAGCAATGTAGAATTTAAAGGGCTTTGATTATAAAGCAGGACCCGGTTGTGTCATTATAGTACAAAATTGCAGCTGAAGATGGAACGTTCTGGTATCCAGTCTGCTCTGCTATGTTGTCGTTATCTAATTGGACAGCTTAACTTGCTAAGTAAAAGAATATAATGGGGAGGCTTTAAAGGATAAGTAGTCTATTTGACACAAAAATACTGTACACCTTATTAACTGTACAGTATTCAGTATCCTGTGATGCTGACTATGTGGATCGATAAAACTGCAGAGGTGTTTAAAATGGAATGCAATAGAAAATACCACCATGGGGTCACAAGAGAACCCCAAAACAGCAGCCCCCCTATAAAAATGTGCAACCGCTTGTATAGTCAAACAAGATAATTAACTGTTTAATTGCATTCATATAACCTTTCTAATGGAAGCCAGAATAAGATAAATACCAATAAATACATATATACACTCCTTCCTATAATATATATATATATATACAATAAAGTGCATAATAAATTCTGGACATCAGAATGCCTTTACAAACCCTTTGAGAAATCCTGCTATAAATTGATGGACTAGTTATCCAGGGATCATTTTAATTCTCCAATAAAAGTTCTTACCGTTAAAATGGTACTAATTTTGTTGCAACGAATCAGATGCTTCAAATGTTCAAGATCTGATTGGTTGGGGCAAAATTTGCACCATTTTTAACAATAAGAACTTTTATTGAATCTCACTGTAAGTATTGTATTCTGGAATATAATAATATATAAAAAATTTTTCCCTGTGTTAATTTAACAAATCATTCTGCAGGCAAGATTTATTTATACCGTCACAAAAATGGTCTCTAAAATGTTCCTTCTTCTAATACCTATTTAAAGATTCCAGTGTGTGTTGCTAAGCATTGGATATATCAGCCTGTGCCACTTTATAACAGTAATTTATCATATATGTAGACCTTTTGTGTATATATAATGCCAAAACAAACACTCTTTTAGCCTGTGGCCCAACCATGCCGAAAAATTGGGAAGAATGTGGGCAGCCTTAAAAAAAAAGTGTTTTTGTTGGATTGCTCTCAACTTAGACAAAGTAAAAATGAAATATAATATTTTAATTATTATAATATTATAATGAAGTATTATTTCAACTAATGTCTGTACCCTTGCTGATGTACCGACAGGGGATGAGCACAAATATTTAATGAATGGGCAAGTGAGTTCTGCTGCATAGAAATAAACCCAAACCTGGTTCTGAAGTTGATTCTGGTGGTTCTGGTTGGTTGGATTTTTCCTAACCGGGGAGCTGTTTTGAAAATTCTTGAGTGTTCGAATATTTTCGAATGCTAAAAACAAAACTTAAAAATTTCACAAATATTAGGCGGAATGCCAAAACAGGAAGTGCATGAAGTTTTGGGGCTTTGATACGTGTTCCCCAGACCATTTCCCAGGTCCCTGGGCTACTTACAGTAAGTTACCATTGCTATTTATAACTTAATTTTAGGCAGAACTTTCATATTTTTTAACTCGTTGACTTTAATAGGTCCGTTTGCAGATTTAGAATTTTCAGATTTTTTCAAAAATCTACAAATCTGCAAGCAGAACGAATTAATTTTAGTGAGTTCGGCCATCCCTTGCTCTGTATTTATATACATATTGATTTCCCCCCTTGTTTTAGAAAAAAAATCCTAATGGCGATAATTGTAAAATGCAATGATACAATAACAAGAACATACTGTAGAAAAGAAATACATTTGTATAGGAATTTAGTGCAGAGACCATCTTTGCAGTGTACAGTGAGATAATGTAGTGTATCAGATCTTTAAGAGTAATTAAACACCTAGAAGGACACAAATGGTTATTTAATTTTCTAATATGAAAATGAATCATCAGACAAATGGTCTTCAGTTTATGTCAAGAAATGAGAGGAAAGCCATTTGCTAGTTACCCAATCATTCCTGTAAATTGAGATCAATGAAATTCTTTCAACAATAGAAGAAATCAATGGGGGGAAAAGCATAACTTCTAAGGCCATCTTGTGAATTATAGTTTCGCTGACATTAATTGGGAGAATATCTATGGTCTACAATAGAATTTCTTGTTATCGTCTTGCTTCCTTCCTAAAAACATATCAATACAAAAATAAAGATCCCTATAGCATCTATCATGTCTTGCTAACCACTCGTGGTTTTCAGTGACATTTCTCATAAAGGTCAATTGGTAGATCCCAAAATTTAATTACTGTAGTTCCAAAAAAGGGGAAAAAATATTTTATTTGTAGATGATTTTGTAGTTTAATGTACATCTGTAGTCCAACTTTTGTGCATGTGAAAATAATATATTATAAAATAGGCTTTATGCACTTATGCATGTCCACCCTTATAATCTGCCTGCAATCCCAACTGCTATTTTTCCAGTTTATTACATGTATTTGTAACCAGATGTCTCAAGACAAAATTCTGGTTTTCTCAAAACTCCATACAATTTTGTAGTCTAAAACAAAATTCAGCTTAGAAATGTCTTCTTTCAGCTATATAACAGTGATTTCGAGGCAAAATTGTGGTTTGTTGACAACATTTGAATGTCATTAAATAGATGATACCCCTACTCTAATCCCCTCACCCCAGGACAACTCTCGCCCCACCACCTGCAGTTCTGGAATCTTTCACCCCTGTCACCCATTCTGAAGTCTTGGACCTCCTGTTGTCCTCGCCACTTACAATGTGTAACCTTGATCCCATGCCCTCCTTCCTACTCAGACACTGCGCTAAAATCCTTTCCCCTGCCCTTTCTCACATTTTTAATTACTCCCTGACCTCTGTTATTTTTCCTGCTGCCTTAAAACATGCGTGTGTCAAACCTCTTCTTAAAAAACCCTCTCTGGACCCTACCTGTCTCTCAAACTACCTCCCTGTCTCCCTTTTACCGTTTGCAAAAAACCTAGAAGGTTTTGTGTCTACACGCATTACTAAATACCTCCATGCAAATACCTTATTGGACCCGTTGCAATCAGGATTCCGACTGGGTCATTCAACTGAAACAGTCCTCTGCAAAGTCTCAAATGACCTACGAGCTGCCAAAGACAAAGGACAGTTCTCGGTCCTCATTCTGCTTGACCTATCGACTGCCTTTGATACTGTGGACCACTCTCTTTTTACGCAGATTCTATATTCTTTGGGCATCTGAAATCAAGCTGCGGCATGGTTGTCTTCTTATCTCTCTAACAGATCTTTCTCTGTCTCTTTTGCTAATAAGACTTCCTCTCCTGTTCCGCTTAGTGTGGGGGTCCCTCAGGGCTCGGTTTTAGGACCCTTGCTGTTCTCCCTCTACACTATCTCTCTGGGAGAAATAATAAGTTCTTTCGGTTTTAAGTATCACTTATATGCTGATGATACCCAAATTTACTTGTCCACCCCCGTGGTAGCCCCTGAAGTTCAATCTAAAATCTCTAAATGTCTGCTCTCTATTTCTTCCTGGATGTCGCACCACCGCCTTAAACTCAATCTATTCAAACACTAAATTAATAATTTTCCCCCCTAAACTGGGACGTAGTCCACCCTTCTCCATCTCTATTGACAATATGGGCATTAAACTAGTTGAATCTGCACGCTGCCTTGGAGTTATCTTTGACTCCTCTCTTTCCTTCCATTATCACATTAACAATATCGCTAGGACCTGTCGTTTTCTCCTTGGCAATATTGCCAAGATCTGCCCTATTCTCTCGCTCTCCACTACTAAAATGCTCATCCATGCCCTTATAATCTCCTGTCTTGAATACTGTAACATTCTACTACTTGGACTCCCGTCCTCTCATCTCTCTCCTCTCCAGTCTATCTTAAACTCCGCAGCTCGGATAAGCTCTCCTCCAAAAGAAAACCCGCAATCCCGATACTTCAGTCCATAGGGAGGCTTCCCATCAAACAAAGAATCATATTCAATACCCTGCTTTTAACCTTTAAATCCCTTCCCTCTACTGCACCTCCCTACTTATCTTCTCTCTTGGTCCCTTATGCTCCAGGCCGTGCCCTCCGTTCCTCGCAAGGAAATCTTCTCCACAGACCCCCAACAAACACTGCTGCCTCCCGCTTTAAACCAATCTCTCTTGCTGCTCCCTACCTTTGGAACTCTCTCCCTCTCTGACTTTTCGCCTGGTGACATCCATTAATGCTATCAAATCTAGACTGTTATCCTACCTTTCTGAGCATCAGCAGAACAAATGATTGTTAGTCCTTTTAAGCACCCACCCACCCCACTTGTATCTGTATGTTGTCCCTCCCACTTAGATTGTAAGCTCTTCGGGGGAAGGATCTCATTTCTAATGTGTCAAGGCTTGTTGCACTTATATTCATTTATACATAATTTATATATATGCTTTCTTAACCGATGTATGAAATTGTATTTAATTTAATTATTTCTGTATCTGTATAATGGCTTGCACTTATTCTCTTGTTTGTATACTCTGTATTTTATAATGTACCCAAGTGGCGCTTTTATAAATAAAATTATACACACATACATATATACATATTGAAATGTACTGCCATTTCAAGAACATGCTGGTTTAATTAAAAAATAGTTTCTGTATGAAAAGTAAAATAAAATAGAAATAAAACATTGGACCATATTTAACGTCCCTGTAATAATCTGGGCGTAAAAAGATATGTTGATTTTTACTAAAATTCTTCTTGTGCTGTAATCCTGGTTTTAACTTTATTATCCATTATTACAGATAATCAAAATTACCAGACATTGTCTCTTTTCCCCTTAAACGCTGTTGTTTTATGTTAAAGGTCAGAGTCATTTCTTCTAATCTCTGATAATATATGTGACCCTTGTAGGCAGATATAATAATTATTTTTAAAAGATAATAAAGCATTGAGATGCCCTGTGGCCACATTCGGAAAGGTGAAGAGGTAACATCAAGACTTTCACAAATACTTTGTTTTTTCTTATTTCTTGTTTCCTAAACCAATATTGTATTTTATTATCTTTCAGGCCTGGCAGCTTTCACTCCGTTCCACTTTTTTCTCACCGCTTGCACTTCTATTGGCTGTGCCACCAGCCCTAAAGTAACCATATTCACAGCACAGTTACCACCAGATTATGTGTTACCCCCAGTTCTTACAGTCCTGGATGCTACAAGCATATTTGTCCAGTATGTAATGGTTTTTTATATTTAATGATACCTTGTGTTATTAAATGTTATTTTTCTTAGATGATAAATGTAAATGCAACTTTACTTTATCTGAAATATTGAGGCCGTTTCATGCCATTTTATGTCTTTTGCTGAAGGCATGAAACCTCCTTCATTATTTCTGTATCTGTGCTCCCCAAACAATTCTATTTCTTATGAATGTATCATTACATAGTGTATCTGTATTAGCAAATGGGAAAATACCAAATAAATGGGAATGTGGAGTGCCTACCTTAATTAGCTTGTTTCTCTTATGTTCTTTCTTATCTATATACGTCTCTCTATCTCATCCTATGCTACTGCTTCCTATATCCTCTAAGTCTATGTACATCTCTCTTGTACTTGTTCTATGGCTCATCCATCTATGTAATATCTATGGTTCATTATCCCTCTTCACTCATTATTTCTCCTTACCCTCATAGCCTTTGCCTTCTTTCACTAGTTTGAGATTTATTTTATTTATTATTTTAAACTTTATCACAGAAATCCTTGTTATCATTATTATTTATTATTATTGTTAATAATAATAATAATAAGGATTTACATAGTACTAATAATTATACAGTGTGCACTGTCCCATATATGACCTGTGTTATCCAACTATTGGATGGTGCTCTGGTCCATACATATAATAATAAAGCAGGTGGGGATAGCCCCAAGTACCAAACATGCACTCACACACTTGTGGCCGATTTAAATGATGCTTTTAATTTGTGCAAAATATATCAAAATATCTAGTTTTGGTGATTTGATATATTTTGCACAAATTAAAAGCATCATTTAATTCGGCCACAAGTGTGTGAGTGCTTGTTTGGTACTTGGGGCTATCCCCACCTGCTATTTAGGATAGTGCCAATATTTTCCGTGGCGATTTATCATTACAATGGTGCATTAATGATAATTTCAATTAGTAACTGAGTTACTCGATGACTTGTCCTATCTCTGCTGCCCTAACTCTAACACTACACTCCAATTCTGCCCAATCTGGTGGTGCCAAGGGCTGCAAAATGTCCAAATGCAGGCACCTATGATCTAAGGTGTCAGTGCATGTATTTTAGTATTAATAATATATATTGGTCTCTTTGTACCCAAACATTTTCTTCATAACTGAACAGTTGTGCTACTTGCACAACAAATTATCTTGTTACTTGATTCAGCTATTTCCACTGGAACATGGGGAAGGTTTTATCAAATAAAAAAATAGGGCGCACCAGGAAAAATACACAGGATTGGTCAGTTTTATTACTCTGCAGACGCACTTTGAAAAGCCAAGAAGACATGACACATTGTATCCAGCTTTAACCTGTTAGGCTGCAGTTCTCCATTAAAATCTCCCATAGATCATGCACACACATTATTCACTGTCAAAGTGTTTCATATGCATAAGTAAAAAAATGTTTTCTTAATATAAAACAACTTGCCATAAAGCTAATACATCATTTTGACAAATACCAGAAATACCAAATAATACATTGGAAATGTCCAATAAAAAAGCCAAATATCCAGTATCCACCTTCTGGTACCCAATGACTGGACATCCTTATATACAACATTCCACTCAATTTAAATACAGTAGCTTTGGCTATTCCTGCTCTTTCTGCAGCGATGTCTCATTGACTGTATTTGAGTTTCTGCTGTTATGCTCTAACCTGTCACCTCCTCTTGTTCTTTAACGTGGACTTATAGGTCTGTGTTTTTTTCTTGTTATAAGCACTGTCTTCTCTATACAATTGTTTGTTTAATAATGGAGAATCAATTCATTCCAGACATTAGAAATGGGACTATAAAGTTCTTTTGTTTACATGAAAGGCAGTAGAGCACTGGATAATGTTAATCATTGTTAAAAATAAAGAGATCTTGGAATTAAAGGGATAACTTTTATTGGCTAACTAAAGTGATTAAAATGCAAGCTTAAAGAACTTCTTTGTCAGGCACAATACAATATCCAATCTGAGTAAAGCTGAGTGCACACAGGAAAGATGTTTAAAAGATGAAGATCTGCAAGATTGTGTCTGTCATTTTTCAAACATCAGGGAACACACAGTCCCGAGCGTTCTCCCTATGCACAGCATATACACAGCATAGGGGGAATACCCGGGACTGTGTGTTTCCCACGACCACGGCCGACTTCCCTACAGGGAGACTACCACGGATGAGGGAAATTTTGGGTATTTATTGAAAGTCTGTCATAGTGTCCTGGATCAACAAACCTTGTGTCACATTGGGTGAAGTTAGAGTAGTCCAGGTGCGTCTAGGCGGTCTATGGTTGGAGCTTGGTGGGCAAAGATGTGTTTGGGCAGCTCTGGAACAGATCAGTGTGGAGACAAGGATAGACTTTTCCCACGTCCTGGCCACTAATTCAGGGGGTATGAATTTGTGTCATGTAATAACATAAACAGTGAGATGTTCTTTTGTGCAATCACAAGATGAATGCTTTATAGACATAATGGTTGCTGGATCCACAGTTTAACACCAGCCATTCGCAGCTTGCATTTTCAGGCATTTTAGTTAGACAATATTAGTATTCCTTTAAATCCTAAATATCTTTGTTTACATGATGGCATTTGGGACCCTGTTTATTTAACAGGCCACGAGTGGGTTTGGACAGAGACATCTGTCAAAAAGCTATTCAAGCCCTTGTATAGCAGTAAAAATAAAAATACTCATTAATATCTGGAGATGTAGTGATTCTGAAGTTAGGTAGCTAAGATTCCTTTGTTGTTATATTTAGTTGTAATAAGTACAACTAAAGAGAAAATGTAAATGACCCTGAATGAATTCTATGATTGCTGATTAAGTGATAGACATATCACCCACCTCTGAAATTAGCAGGATTTTAAAGAAATAATCTGTATCATTTTCCCGTTTTTACTTTGACATAATGATACATAGTTACACATGCAGACCGAATGGAACTCAGCAGGTCCATGTGACGTTAAGGGCCATATTCAATAATCCGCTGTATCAATACCACGGGTTTCCATAAAAGTTCGATTGTGTCTGCAAATTTATGCCCACGATCGGAATTGTAAGATGGCCCATTCATGCAAAACAATGCTGTATTATTAGACTACCACAATGGTATTGTATGTGCGATCATACAATTCCAATCGGAAAATAGCGATACCGTGCCTTTATAAATAGAGCCCTATGGCATTTTACACACACACACACTTGGATGTACATTTGCAATGCAGATTTAGGAAGCCACATAATAATCCTTTCCCCATAGAACACAGAATTGAACTAGCAATGTCCACATATTCCTCTGTTTGCTGTAGTAGCAGTAGAAAAGCCATAAACTACCATACCTGGGGGGGGTTGTATCTTGGTTACATTTTCTTTCATAACCCAATCTAAAGGGAAAATCTCAGCTTCTGTTTGTGCTCAAGATTTTTAAGAGGATTTTAAATCTTCGCCTCGGTTATCGGCTCCTGGAAGATTCCAGTCCAACCCCTTTTCCACCTTTGCTCTTAGATCAAATTCAAACCTTGCTAGCAGAAAAGGAGAAAATAAGTTGATTAAATCAGGGGAAGGTTTTGCCTTGATTAAAATGTAGATGAAAGCGTTTGCTTTGAATTTATATTGATTGTGTATGGCGCTTCATTAGTTGTTTGCCAGAGAGGAGTCTTTATTCTTCTCTAAGGGACTTTTTACTAATATAGTAACAGAAATTAATTTCTATTCTGTCACATGAGTAGGAGGCTTCAGCAAGTCGCACATGTGACTGCTTGATAATGGATGAAGGGTGGCTAGGTCCCCCGAAACGTTATCTCTGTTTCACTGAATAAATGGGTTAAGGGCCCTTTCTCAGCTTTTGTGTGTGCGGTACCTCGTTTCATATCTATTTCGTTACTGTGGACAGGACAGGACGTCCGGTTACCAGCACCACAATCTCTAATTCATAAGCACATGCTAGTGCATGGGAAGTGCATTGTCTACTACGTATACTGCTTCATAATGGACACAATTATTTAGACATGCATTTAATGTTTGGACTCATAGAACAATATCAGATAAGAATTTGTTCAGATTCAGGGCATGAAATATTCCATTTCTGGGTCTCTCTCTTGTTCTCCCTGCCTATCAAATCAATCTACCCATCTATCTGTTTGTCTTACCCATCTATCTGTTTGTCTTACCCATCTACCTGTTTGTCTTACCCATCTGTCTGTTTGTCTTACCCATCTATCTGTTTGTCTTACCCATCTGTCTGTTTGTCTTACCCATCTATCTGTTTGTCTTACCCATCTATCTGTTTGTCTTACCCATCTATCTGTTTGTCTTACCCATCTACCTGTTTGTCTTACCCATCTATCTGTTTGTCTTACCCATCTATCTGTTTGTTTTACCCATCTGTCTGTCTTACTCATCTGTTTGTCTTACCCATCTATCTGTTTGTCTTACCCATCTATCTGTTTGTCTTACCCATCTACCTGTTTTTCTTACCCATCTATCTGTCTGCCTTACCCATCTATCTGTCTGTCTTACCCATCTGACTTACTCATCTATCTGTTTGTCTTACCCATCTATCTGTCTTACTCATCTGTCTGTCTTACTCATCTGTTTGTCTTACCCATCTATCTGTCGGTCTTACCCATCTACCTGTTTTTCTTACCCATCTATCTGTCTATCTTACCCATCTACCTGTTTGTCTTACCCATCTATCTGTCTATCTTACCCATCTATCTGTCTGCCTTACCCATCTATCTGTTTGTCTTACCCATCTGTCTGTCTTACTCATCTGTCTGTCTTACTCATCTGTTTGTCTTACCCATCTATCTGTCGGTCTTACCCATCTACCTGTTTTTCTTACCCATCTATCTGTCTGCCTTACCCATCTATCTGTCTGTCTTACCCATCTGACTTACCCATCTATCTGTCTGTCTTACCCATCTGACTTACCCATCTATCTGTCTGTCTTACCCATCTATCTGTCTGTATTACCGATCTATTTGTCTGTCTTACCCATCTATCTGTTTGTCTTACCTATCTATCTGTCTGTATTACCCATCTATCTGTCTGTCTTACCCATCTATCTGTCAGTCTTACCCATCTATCTATCTGTCTTACCCATCTATCTGTTTGTCTTACCCATCTATCTGTCCATATTACCCATCTATCTGTCTGTCTTACCCATCTATCTGTCTGTCTTACCCATTTATCTGTCTGTCTTACCCATCTATCTGCCTGTCTTACTCTTCTGCCTGTCTTGCCCATCTATCTGTCTGTCTTGCCCATCTATCAGTCTGTCTTACCCATCTGTCTATCTTACCCATCTATCTGTCTGTCTTACCTATCTATCTGCCGGTCTTACCCATCTATCTATGTATCTGTCTGTCTTAACCATCTATCTGTCTGTATTACCCATCTATCTGTCTGTCTTACCCATCTATCAGTTTGCCTTATCCATCTTCTGCCTGTCTTGCCCATCTATCTGTCTGTGTTACCCATCTATCAGTCTGTCTTACCCATCTGTCTATCTTACCCATCTATCTATCTATATGTCTTACCCATCTATCTGTCTTACCCATTTATCTGTCTGTCTTACTTATCTATCTGCCTTTCTTACCCATCTATCTGTCTGTCTTACCCATTTGTCTGTCTTACCCATCTGTCTGACTTACCCATCTATCTGTCTGACTTATCCATCTATCTGCCTGTCTTACCTATCTATCTATCTATCTATCTATCTATCTATCTATCTGTCTGTCTGTCTGTCTGTCTGTCTGTCTTACCCATCTATCTGTCTGCCTTACTCGTCTATCTGCCTGTCTTACCCATTTATCTGTCTGCCTTACTCATCTATCTGACTGTCTTACCCATCTATCTGTATGTCTTATCCATCTATCTGTCTGTCTTACCCATCTATCTGTCTGTCTATCTGTCTGACTTACTGTTTGTATAAAACTGGCCATACACTAGTTCAACATGAAAGCTGATTTGACATTCAAATGAACAAACAACAAATCGACTTTAATGCCTAACACTGGAGTGGTTCTTACCTGTGATGGTACCACAATTTTTCCTGGTCTGATAACACATTAGGATCAATGTTATGCCTATAATCGGGACAGGCAGTTGATTGGAAAATTTCAGGAACGTTTGCAGGTAAATGATTGTGTATGTGCACCTTAAAGGCTTATACACATAACTAACCCTGGCACGATATTCCTAATCAACAGAATACCAATCAATAAACCAACTGGTAGACTGTTGGTCAGAAATAAAAGTGGAAGAGACGATATTTGGGCACAATCAACCAGGCAGATCATTAAAGACCAAAAGGTTTGCTGAATTTGACTTTTATTATTTATGTGGCTAAAAGATCATTGGTCATTTTATTTAGCCAGTAAATGAATGGAGATTATTAACATACGCCAATACATTTAGTTTGTAATATTGTATTTGTTTATTTTGTTCTTTCAGGTGGAAAGAGCCCAAGTCAGCCAATGGAATCCTTGAGCGATATATCCTACAAATTACCAGCAATCCAAAAAACAAAAGTTGCTGGCACATCATCTATAATAGCACTGAACTGTTTTTAGATTTTACCATACGGAACCTAATACCTGCTACAAAATATCATATAAAGTTAACGGTAAGTGTTGATAAAGCTATATTCATTTGATCTGTCCAAAATATTTTCCAATTTATCTGGTATCTTGTATTGGGCATGGAAAAATGTTCCTATTGGTTCCTATATTGATATGATATAAAAGCTTTGATGGATGATATCCAGCAGTATTCACCAGTATTGATTGGCTCAGTGGTTTGCACTGATGCTATGGAAGATGGTGATGCTATATAAATCCACAACAATAATATAGAATAATTACCCCTTTGGTATGAATCATCACCTACCATATTTCACTGTTGTTAAGGTATAAATAAACCACTCAAATGCACACGGTCACTAGTAATGAATCCTGGTTTAGATTCAAAACTGACAGTTTGGAAAATACCCAAATCCAGCGAAGATCCCCCGAAACATTATCTCTATAAATCTATTTTGTTACTGTGGCTATGGCAGGACATCCGGTTACCAGCACCACAATCTCTAAGTCATAATATATATGCAACATATATAAAAAACACACAATGCACTGAGATATGGACCTGTTAAATGATTTTCCGTTGTTGTGTACTACATTACAGAGAGATACAGTGTAGTAAAGTTTACCTATCTCGTCCAGACTTTTTACTTTTCTGTGGAATCTATATATGGATATTTGTTTTGATGAGGCCCATAACAGATATTCAGTCCTTGATTATGAATAAATTTACATTTATGTGGATAGCATGCATACATTTAGTCTGCTTCATATGCAATTGAAGCCTCTCATTATATGGATGTTTTTTCACTTGAACATTAGATTGTAAAAAAAAAAGTGGTTTTAAGCAATTAAAAATTAGGCAAAGAATTATTCAATACATTGCACAGTATCATCTGCATGTCGTTTGTACCTAATCTTTAGATTGCAAAGGTAATGCTTATTAGTATGAATCAATCCAGTGTTTTACCTTATGCCTGCATCTAAAAATATATTGGATGTCTCTGAATAAAAATTCATTCATTTAGATGCTGTGAGGTCATTTAAAGATCACAGTCTTTTATTTATTCAGATAAGAAGCTCTAAATAGCAAAGTTAGGTTGAAAATGCAGCTATGATGAGGAAGAGTTTAGGTTCTGTTGGATGGACAGTAGGGCTTTTTTTCTGGTCAAGTCTTATATTTCTATCCTGATGATCACAATGAAGAAAAAGTAGGATAAAATTGTAAAATGTGTTAAACAATTTAATTCCCACATTCATCTTGTTCTGTTTCCTCTTTACCAAAGAGGAGGGGTAAAAAATCATTGAACCTCTTTGGATTGGTCAAGAAGTATCTTTTTTTAGACAAAGACCTAATACTAATACATCAAGATTCTAACATTGACAGTTTGCCCCTGAAGGGATTTAATGATCACTTCAACACTAACCTCAAAGGTGGGAAAACATACGATGCTTTTAAAAAATGACCCTACAGTGGAAGGTAATCAATGAAAACAATATGTTTAATAGAATCAATGCAAGAACACAACCCAAACATACAAATCTATAATGAAAATATATGGAAAATCCAATGGAATAAGTGAGGTTATATTTAAAAATGTATAGAGCGATACGTTTATCCATCTATGTCATCTCACATCTCAGACCAACACTTGTGTTTCAGGATATTGCATGAGCTCAAGATGGCACCCATGACTGCAGCACAATAATTCTTATGGTATAAATATATGTTACACAATATTAGGATAACCCATATTGTTCTTGTGTAATAACATTTACATATCATTAAAAACCTAAAATCAAAAGCATTTTTATGTTATTTTTACCTTTTTACCTTTTGTAGGCATGCTCTGCAGGTGGGTGTACAGCAAGCAACATTAGCAGTGCTATGACAGAGGAAAGCACCCCCGATGGTGTTCGAACTCCGACTATCCAGTCATACACACCTGATTCTTTCAATATTTCATGGGCTAAACCTTTGCACCCAAATGGTAAGTGACCATTTTTAGAAATTTTTAGCATTTTCAATCATTTTAGTTAGCCAATAAATGGTATTACTTTATATCCAAGATGTCTTCACTTTCATCTATGGCTAACACGGTACAATTCTCTACTACTAACATTTTTAGAAGTCAGACATCATTCATATATTTATTAATATATTTTATGGTGGAATACAAGGGGACCATAGTAAAAGTGTGTAATCAGAACAAAACTTTTCCAGTCATATTAAAACTTAATTCAGGAAACTGCATTGCATCTAAGACAAGATCAGGCTCATTTACCCAGGGCCACTATTGCTCGGTGTAAATGTCCTGATCGCGATTCAATTTCGCGTTTGCGAACGTAGGTAGATCTCAAAAAAAGGGATTTACTCACTGCAGTTTTTTAACTCCAGCCATTTGCTGACGTTAAAATCCATCGCTGAAACTAGCGCAAACGTGATATTAAATCGCAAGGGTGGGTAACGAACTGGTTAGCGCGACATTAACTCCATAAATTTGCCCAGCAGCTCTGGGTAAATTGGCCCAGATATGTCTTTCACAGATAAACTGTACATAATAATCTAAGTACTAGCGGTCATTTAATGGTTATTTATTACTTAAATGGAGTTTATTTACATGCTTTGTATCAAAACATATTTTTACCATGTGAAAATGTAATCTGTATTTTTCAGGAATTATAACAAATTGCAAGCTGTATATGAATGGTATCTTAGTGCAGGATTCACTTGCCCATAGTCATTTTGTGGATGGGCTCTCTTCCTGGAGCAAGCATTCTTTCCAATTAGAAGTATGCACTAAAAAAGGGTGTAAGTCTAGTAAGAAGGTAAGTAAACAGTGATGTTATTAGATAAAGTACAGCATTGTGTAAAGCACTTTTAGTTTGTAGCATGATTTTTTTTTAACACATTGGATATATGCTGAAATGTTCTAAAATGTCTTGGGCCATTGATCCTTATCTTGCAATTTAGAATTATGCATAAGGTCTTCACTAAAGATTGCAGAAACTGTCAAGTTTCATTCCGTTTTCAGATTTATGGATCTCGGGAAAGTCCCAAACACCCGAAAATCCAAAAACAGAACATACTTTTGGGACTTCGAAACCCATTTTCGATAATTATCGAACGTTTGAGGCCATTTTCGAAAATAGCCTTGAATGTTCGATAATCCTCGGAAATACGATTGAAAACTAATTTTGAGTTTGCAAGCGTATTTTTAATGAATAGTTTATAAATTAACTATACATTAGAGATAGACTAGAACTCTAACTCGAACCCAAATTCAAGCCAAACTATTCGAGTTCGAACGGACTCAGACTTCTCGAACTATACCGGACCCGGATTTTCAATATTTTCCGGACTTTGATAATTATTGAATGTTCGAACATTCGAGGCACGCGAATATGCGAGTAAAATGTCTATTATACCTATACGCGAGTAAATATTAAATCCGCGAGTAAAATGTCTATTATACTTATACGCAAGTAAATATTGAATTATGGAATCTGAGAGTAAAATGTCTATTATACCTATACGCAAGTAAATATCGAATTCTCAAATCTGCGAGTAAAATGTCTATTATACCGAAATACATGAGTAAATATTGAATCCGCAAGTAAAATGTCTATTATACCTATACGCGAGTAAATATCGAATTCTCAAATCTGCGAGTAAAATGTCTATTATACCAATACATGAGTAAATATTGAATCCGCAAGTAAAATGTCTATTATACCTATACGCAAGTAAATATTGAATCCGCAAGTAAAATGTCTATTATACCTATACGCGAGTAAATCTCGAAGTCTCAAATCCGCGAGTAAAATGTCTATTATACCTATACGCGAGTAAATATCGAATTCTCGAATTTGAGAGTAAAATGTCTATTATACCTATAAACGAGTAAATATCGAATTATCGAATCTGAGAGTAAAATGTCTATTATACCTATATGCAAGTAAATAACGAATACTTAAAGCCGCGAGTAAAATGTCTATTATACCTATACGCAAGTAAATATTGAATTCTCAAATCCGCGAGTAAAATGTCTATTATACCTATACGCGAGTAAAATGTCTTGTATACCATTACACGAGTAAATATCGAATTATCGAATCTGCGAGTAAAATGTCTATTATACCAATATGCGAGTAAATATTGAATTCTCAAATCCGCGGGTAAAATGTCTATTATACCAATTCGCGAGTAAATATCGAATTCTCAAATCCGCGAGTAAAATGTCTATTATACCTATACACGAGTAAATATCGAATCCGTGAGTAAAATGTCTATTATACCAATACGCAGGTAAATATCGAATTCCTGAATCCGTGAGTAAAATGTCTATTATACCAATATGCGAGTAAATATCAAATTATCGAATCCGCAAGTAAAATGTCTATTATACCTATACACGAGTAAATATCGAATTATCGAATCCGTGAGTAAAATGTCAATTATACCAATACGCGAGTAAATATCGAATTATCGAATCCGCAAGTAAAATGTCTATTATACCTATACATGAGTAAATATCGAATTATCGAATCCGTGAGTAAAATGTCAATTATACCAATACGCGAGTAAATATCGAATTCTCAAATCCGCGAGTAAAATGTCTATTATACCAATACGCAAGTAAATATTGAATCCGCGAGTTGTTCATGGGATAATTATCGAATGTTCGATGCAAGAGTTTGAAAGTAGCGCACGTGAGAGTAAAATCGATTTATCAAAAGTCCTGGATATTGGAACATGTTCCCCAGACCATTTCCCAGGTCCCACAGCCATTTACATTAAGTTACTATTGATATTTTAATTGTATTTCGTTCAAACTTTTCGAACTATTTGACTCCCAATGACTTTAATGGGTCTGTTTTCAAACTTTCCATATAGATTGAAAGTTCGAAAATGGACCGAACTTTCGGAAGTTCGGCCATCTCTACTATACATACAGTACATACAAAATACAGAACAGACAGTAATTTGCTAGAGGGTTTATTTTCTCATGTTTAGGAACCCAATGGCTGATTTGAGATGTGAGGTTTCCAGAACTGCTAATTGTCTCACTTAAAACAAATTGAACTGGTTCCCACTTCACAGCCACCATCTATTGGTAGAAAGGAGTAGAAAGGAAAATGCACACTTGACTATTAAACATTTTACATGATTTGATGAATATTTACTCTTAAAAGCTTGAATGGCCTAGTGCCAGGTAAATGCCTTCATTTTTCTAACTTACCATGTTGAACAAAATTAGTGTGTGTGTTATTTTAACTGGAAACAACTTAGGGGTAATTGGCTAAGACACAAATTAATTAAAAATATAACTGAACACGTTAAAAATATAACCAAGTGGAGATCTTAGTGGCATAAAGTAAATAAACAGGGATGTGCGGTAGATTCATCCCAAATCTCGTTTTGAGGTACAACTACAGGTTTTGGACCCACAATATTAACAGATAAAAATGCTGCTGGACTTTTGACCCAAAATGTAAACTTCAGTTCAATTCATATCTATCTATATATCTATATATATATCCAAATGACCGTACTCCTCTTCAATCAAACAAATGACCTGGTGCTTTCCCAAAAAAAGTTCATATCCCATCCATACGGAAAGCACCCATAGGGACTTAATAAACTTATACAAAATGCCTTTATTGTACAATAAAGGCATTTTGTATAAGATTTATTAAGTCCCTTATGGGTGCTTTCCGTATGGATGGGATATATAATATATATATAATATATATATATATATATATATTATATTGAAGAGATAGGAACACACTCACTGGTCTTCTCATTGATAATAACTTTAATCACAAAAGTTTCCGCGTTTCCGCTCACACAGGAGCCGTCGTCAGAACAATGTGTGTAACAATCAAACACCTTTAAAAATACCTACATAGCCCCACCCCGTATCATCACTTCACCCATGTGGACATCCTATCACCATCTTAAAAATATTATAATATACAAAAATTAATAAATATCACCAAGAGAGAGTCTGTATACCTCATTCACTGCAACTCCAGAGTATATCATACACCCCTGGTACGGGACCCGGCCCTGTACACGGCACGGATAATGACAGTGTTGGGGCCGGGGTCCCGTACCAGGGGTGTATGATATACTCTGGAGTTGCAGTGAATGAGGTATACAGACTCTCTCTTGGTGATATTTATTTATTTTTGTATATTATAATATTTTTAAGATGGTGATAGTGATGATACGGGGGTGGGGCTATGTAGGTATTTTTAAAGGTGTTTGATTGTTACACACATTGTTCTGACGACGGCTCCTGTGTGAGCGGAAACGCGTAAACTTTTGTGATTAAAGTTTATTATCAATGAGAAGACCCGTGAGTGTGTTCCTATCTCTTCAATGTGAATCTTACTGAACTGCACCCGGGCGGATGTAACATTAAGTTGGAGTGCCTTCCTTTGATCTCTACTTTATCTCTTTTTTGATCTCTTACTCTGTCAGGATTACAGAGTAACACGTAAGGTAAGAATAAATACATGTAGCACACCCCCAGCCCGCCCTCCTTCCCTCCTACCCCTAGTTAACCCCATCCGATTCCAGAGAGCGAACAGCAAGAAAAGTGACAGGGCAAAGAACAAAGTGCTAATTTGCATACTACCTAGGAACCCCATCAAAGGACCGAAGATATTGAAGCTATTTAAGTAACAAGAATGAGCTAAAACCCTAAAGTTAAAGGGCATGTCCACCCCAAAATTTAACTTTTGATATGTGGTTGGGCATGCTCCCCCAGCCCCAACCGCATTAATATAATTGTTAGAAAGTCCCCCGATTCTTACTTACCTGCCATCTCTCCCCTGCTGCAGTGTTCAGGGCCTCTGCTTGCATGGAATTGAAAGCAGGGGGCGGGACCGGCAGCCGCATCCGTGATTGGCTGAGAGGCAGGGAGGGCTGCACTGAGCATGCCTCAACCTTGATGAGGTTGAGGAAGTCTCAGGCACAGCATGAGTCACACACTGCTCCTACACAGCAGTTTCCTGGACTTTGGAGGGACACAGCAGGGGAACTATTTTGAGCAGGAATGTAAGGTAAGGATTGTTTTAAACTACTTGATGTGGCCAGTAAGGGGTTAAATTTTAGTTTTGGGGGTGGACATGCCCTTTAAAGGCAAAAAAAACCACTGGATGGGAAAAAAAAGAAAAAGAGAGGCTTAGCAGCAAAACCACCCAAGTGAGAACACCGTGTATCGCTCCAGCGCTGCTGACAGCCTCCGACTACACTGACATTCCCCGACGGATCCACGGTCCTTTGCATTGTTTATACATGCGCACACAGTGCATAGGAGCGTGGAAGCGGTGGAGACTGTCACTGAAGCCGGCGCTGGAGCGATATGCAGGTAAGTTTCTCCTGCTCTCCTGTAAGTTTTACTGAAGGACAGGAGGTAAGACATAGCACATTTACCTCCTGTCCTTCACTTAAGCTGGAAACATAAAAGTTTAAAATCACGGTGGACATACCCTTTAAAATGACACCATGCTAAAAGCTATAGATTAAATCTGGGAGTCCCCAGGCCTGGCTGGCTACTACTATATAAGGCATAAATTAGGGATAAAAATCCTAGGTATATGCTTAACTGAAGGGTACACCTCCAATTTAATTATCAGAGTACCTACTGGGGTGCCATTCGAAAATCAGGGTCCGTGTCTAACATGAACCTGCACTCTAAAGTAAGGAGACTAACTCCCAATGTTAAGGAGGTAGGGTACCCGAAGAACAGGTCCCCAAGAGCTAAATAACCATAAGAGTCCAGAGGCTGTATGACTATATGGGCTATAATAGGATGGATGGAAATGAAATAAAAATCTGGGGGCCCAATAAATAAACGCTATTAATGGGATGCTGTATTGGCAACTATAGGAAGCATGATAGGGACAACTGTTCATTAAGGCCAAATGGGAACATCACATTCGAAAATCTTATCCAACGGGCCTCAGTCCGTAAAAGGGCTCGATTTCTGTTTTCGCCATTTTTTGGTAATTATTCCTTTTCTGTGACTATATATATATATATATGTATACGGAACATAACGATAAGGGCCTTGTACAACAAGGTACTGGTTGTTTTCGATGTCCAAGGTGCTGGTTGTTTTCGCTGTCCCAACTTACAATCTAAGTGGGAGAGACAACATACAGATACAAGATCCATTATGTTATGTTCCTACTAAAACATAAAGATTCAACTTTTACTCGTGTTCCAGCTAGTAGCTCTATTGTGATTAGAGATGTAATGTGGGTTCGAATAGAACCCGGTTTCGAAGTCCTGACGAACCTTTCAGAACTCCAGGATTTTACAGATCCTGGATATTCCAAATTTTTTATCGAAATTGTGATAAAAATCGAAACTGCGAAACGATAGTAATGATCAATTTCGGTAACCATCGAAAGTAATGATCGATTTCGGTAACCATCGAAAGTAATGATCGATTTCGGTAACCATCGAAAGTAATGATCGATTTCGGTAACACTCAAAAGCAAGAAAGGATTTCGGTAACCCTCGAATTTGTAATATTGATAACCCTTGAAAGTAGCGCTCGATTTTGGAACTCTCGAAAACAGCCTGATCAGGAGGAAAGATAGTTTTAAAATAGTTAAAATAAGTTTTGGTTCTATTTCCGGGTTCCCCAGACCATTCCCCAGGTCTCTGTGTCATTTACAGTAATGTAATATTACGGTTTGTAATCAAATAGTAAATGTAATCTTTTTTTTTTTCTCTCTTTGTATCCCCCAAACTAAAATGTTAATATTATGTTTCTTACATCCATGCTAGCTAAGGAATGAACTGCAAGGATTCATTTTCTTTTTTTGTAAATAAAGCAAAGGAATTTATCATTGGGACAGGAGCATTTAAATATGTTTAAACAAAAACTGCACTAAAATCTGTCAGAGGGAGGGATGATCTGAGATGTAACATGATTGACTAAGCAAGGCTACAGCTTCCTGTGAAGTGTACTGCTTACATTTAGCTAGGTGTGCCCAGCTAAGGGGAATTGTGCTTTGTTGGGTGTGCCCAGTTAAGGGGAATTATGGGAGCTAACCCCTAGTACCCACAGGTTAATTTTATAAATCACCCAACAGCCACATTAAGGGGAAAGGTGAGTCACAGCTTTTGTGTCTTTGTGAATGTGTTTCTTTCTATTGGGATAATGTTGTCTGGAGACTTTAGTTCCCCTTTAAATCAATGGGAGCCATTCAATCTCTGTTTGTTGCACAGGTTTCTACTCATCTCCATTCTGTAAAATACACATTTACTGTTTCTCTTACCATAGAGTATTATCCTCTAACCTTAGTAACCCATATGTTTGAGGCCATTTGCTTTGGCAGGAGCATTTTGGAAGGCTCGGGTGCCCTGGGCAATCTGAGCATTTGTCTATCCATATTCATCTCAGATGTTGTCTCTAAGCTGTTAGCTCCTTTGAGAAGCTCAATTATAATTTCTTGTGTCTCTCCTAATTGTTATTTGTGTTATTTTGCAATCTGTTACAGTATTTCATCACACCACTAGATAAACAGGGCTAAGTGGGTAGATAATAACATAACTGAACAAATGTGTGTTGGTTTTATTTTTCCATTAAGATGGATAATTATTCTCTATTTACATAAAGAGGTTGATACTTATACCATAAGATTAAAATAAATGAAGATATTTCTTAGTTTCTTCGGTAGATATTACAAAGTATAAAATAATCCCTCTTGCTTTGGCTTAAACAAATTCTTTGTAGAAATAAAATCTATTACACCTCCAAGCGATCGAGCAATAAGAATTAAATGGAGCCACTAATAGGGAAGTTTTAAAGGAATACAGGTATGGAATAAACAAATAGAGGCAAAATAAACAATAGTGTTGCTTGAATTTACCTCTGTGCATTGCAAGGACCATTTGGCCGAACAGTTCGTTAGATCCCAGACTTTATACAATGAAAAAGAGTGCGATAAATGAAACAGGAAAAAAATCGGAATGGAAGCTCCCGATAATTTGCCACCTCCAACATGGTTGCCAAACTTCCCTAATCATTCCAAGCCACTAATTTGTTGCCAGACGTGTTTGAGATTCCCACACATCAATCCAGCATTGATGAAAATTAGTTCAAACTAAACCAAATGACCGATCTTCTGGTTAACGTTGACCTTTCACACAAATGCTGCACAAATTCACACAAATACTCTTTCTTAGGAAGAAAAGAGACTACAAAGGGGGTGAATTGGTGGAGGGAGAGTGACAGCCGCCCCTCCAACCACAGGCGCCCCTAGGTGCTGAGACTGATGGTAAATCCAGGCTGACTGCTGGGTATATAATGGAAAAGAAAGATGTAACCTTTCTTATATAACATTGGGTATGATTCTCTTTCAATGTCTGGTCAAGGTAGACATGTAGACATGATTTTATTCATACATGCATCTACTTCTTGGATAATATGTGGCATAAGGAGCAGAGATTTTTTTTAAAAAAAAGTATTTTTTGGGGGCATAAAATATTCTGTTTTGATTTAAACTGAACAATGATCCAGAGCTTTGTGAGAAACCATTTTAAATGATAAATGATTGTGTACAGATGAACACATTTTACACCCTAGGCTATTACAGGGATAAATTAGATAGAATAAAGAAAGTGAAGAGAAGGTAATAAAAGCACACATTAATTGGAAATATTTCCAGGAATCATAAACCGTGATTCATGCTGATCTCGTTTGTTAAAATGATTGTGGGAATTTTCCAAAGGAAATCTAAGATCAGTCTGGATATTTTACAGGTTGAGGCTTACACCCAGGAGTCGACACCTGAGGGGAATGTTCTTCTTCATGTCATTTCTGGTGGGCCCAGAAGTGTCCAGGTGAAATGGCAAGGCCCAGAAAAACCCAATGGACAAATGACATATGCTGTAACTTTCAGTGGAGTGTTCAATGAAAATGAAGGTAATAACCCAAAGAAAATGTTGGTCCCTAAGTCTAGGGATGTAAACCAATCAGAGCAGTTTTTTGTAATCAGTTGGTTGATAATAATTGTAGACAGGAACAAACTGTGCAAACCAGTCTTGCAGACAAAAGTTGTTTATTTAGACATCAGTCCAACACCATATTGTGACGTTTCAGTGCTAACCACACCTTCATCAGACATCAGGTTGATAATAATTGACTCAAGTTAAGTCTTATTGACATAACTGTTCCAGAATGGGTCATTTTGGGTAAGTTTAGTTTTCCCCGTTTTTATTTCAAATGAAAAGCTTATCCTTTAATTTGTTTTATAAAGTTACAAACTAAAGACTTAATACTGAGCAGTAAATGTGATTAACATTTGGCAAATTGTATTGCAAAGATTTTAAACCTCCCAGAATTCCACTGCCCTGGATGCATTCCTCCATAGTTGACCATCACTATGATATTATATCATCTAGGATGCAGTTCCCCAGGGTTGACTTTCACTTTGATATAATATCTTCTGGGATGCAGTTCCAGCACGGTTAACTATGATGTTCTATCTACCAAAACAATATTATTTTTGTGTTTTTTTTCCAAGTCAGCCTGGTTATAAACGTGGGGGGAAAGGGACATTCTCCAAAGACTCATATAAAAATTGTTTTGTGTAACATTTTGTGAAGTATATGAGCTGCTTACTTGAATATATGATATGTATTCTCTGCTGACTTTCTTCAAAGGTTCCTTTTCTTTATGCCATGAACATGTATTGTGCCATGAAGCACTTCTAAGATTATGTGGTGTAAGAATCGATTAAAAAAAAAAAATACAAGAGAGAGAAAGATTTCTGCTGGACTGGTGACAAGACAAGCCTATCCGTCCAGACAGAGTGGTGAATAATGTAAAAATCATATCTCCAGGGTTTAATCTTGCATTGTTTTTCCCAGACTAAATTTCTGCTTTCGCTCCACGACATGTCAACGCTGATTGTTGTCCTGTCTTTCAAACCATCAAAATGGCATTAAACGTAGCAAATATATTCAGTAAAAGAACTTTCAGAAGTCAAAACCCATTTGCGGATCAGTCCTTGTAGAAAATGTATTCTGTTCTCGGCAGAATTTTCCTTCATTTCTTTGCCCTGAGAAGTTTACTGATTTCTCCCAGTGGAATCTTCTGGAATTTATTGGTTCATGGTTGGCAGTCACAGATTAAGGTAAATGTCGATCCGTAATGACCCTCTCCATGTTAGTATTGCAGTAAAGCTGGGCTTTTATGTCAAAGATATCGGAGAGGGAGCTATAACACATGACAGGGGTGATCAAGGAACTAGAGACCAAGGCAAGCATTATTAAATATTGACTACTTCTGTGATTTATGTAGAGCTGAAAGAAAAAAGTGACTTTTTAACCATTATATATTCTTTAGCAAGGAAAGCCAGCCATTTATCTCCTCCTGGTAATAAAGAAGAGAGTCCCTGCATATATTAGTGATGGGAAATCTAGTCTTAAAAATGAGATGTATTCTTTCATGTTAACAATGTACTTTACTAATTGACACAGCAGGTAAATGCTATGTAACTACGAGGCCTGACAGGGCAGTAGGGATAAAATTCATTCTGGAGAAATGACGTTTACTTGATCAGGTTTAAGGTGAAGGAATCTGAAAAGATGAATTTGTCCACATATATAGACTAATAAAGACCCATCATCTCACACAAACACAAGTATATTGTAAATAGTGAACAGTGAACAGAATAAACTGAATCCAATACGTTCAATGTGCATAGTTTTTCTATTAATCCTAAAATTCCACAAAAACAGTTACACAATCACTAAATACAGATCTGCTTTATTAGACATTTTTTTTACAGTAAATTAGTGACAGTCATTGGTACAATAATAAGAAAAAAAATTAAAGGGGAACTGTGTATAAAAAGCCTGCAATTGTGGCATTAAAATAAACCCTAAATCACATATCTAGGTAAAATTTGTAAGAAGTTCAGCAATTTCTCTTGAACACTTCCTGTTCAACACTTCCGCCATGTAACTAGCTTCTTCATGCATTAATGGGCCCCTCTTCTCAACTGGTACTTCCTGTTTTTCCCAGCATTTATGGTGGTCATACACACTACGATAGTCGGGTCGTGTATTTGCCTGATGATCATACACTATTTTTTTCTATCGGGGTAGTTGAGGGGAAAAAATTATTTGGGAAGCAGGGCTAATAATTCAGCTGATGATGTCTCAGCAGTGGGCATGCTCCAACCTGTGCTGGTGATGTCACAGTTCCCAGTACTTGCAAGGAAAAAAAAACTTTATACTGCTGTAACTTTGGACAGACAGCAGCTGGAATAATGACGCTGGAGTAGTTTTAAAGGTAGGAGCATTACTTGTATGGAGAGCACAGTTCCCCTTTAATAAACAAATCAGCATTTGCTACGAGTGCTACAGTAGCTTCTCTCAAAGGACTTAGACATAATTGAGTGGTTTCTGGAGCTTTTCTATCTAAACTAGAATGTAAGAGTTTTGAAATAATGTATGAAAGGATATATTTCTACCTTATGTGCATCTGCATTCATTTGGAATAATTAAATCATGTCTTAAAGTTGAAAAAATCTGCTGCCTTGTAAATAGTCATTTCAGTCTATTGTTCTGGCAGAAGGAAAGTTATTTTGATGATTTTTGGAGCTGGTTAACATCTTACATATTTTGGATCTATAGTTCAAAGAGTTAAAAATCTCAGTTTGATTACAGCTCCTGTAATGATTTATTTTGTTCCCATAAATCAGTTTTAAGCCACATTTTATTATTCTCTCTGGTCAGCCACTCCAATTGGAATCAATACAAGTGCAAGTGACACAATCAATCTAGATATTTGATTATGGATTTCGGCCTTTAACTCTACTTTCTGCTATTTAACCATCATTCTCATAGGATCCCTAGAGAACGGAAAATCTCTATTGGCAGCCGTGAGTTATGAACACGAATTCAGAAAGCAGATCATTGTCCTTTACGTTCCGCCAATGAGCAGTTCTTGAAAGTTACAGGAAGAGAATTCAAAATAACATTTCAATACAATCTGTCGGAAGTGCGGCTTTTTATCCGGAATCCAACTTTGGTTTTCAATTTGGAATTCCCAAGAAAAACTGTAGATACGGGGAGGGTGGGATATAAAATTAACCCTTTCAGTTCTGTAATACATTGAAACACTTTGTAGATACCCACACATATTTCTATGTGATTAAGTTGTTAAGGGTAGCTGGGTATTACAGAAGTAGGTTTCATGTGCAGTTTATTCCTTTTTTATGCTGTTTATATAGAATCTTTAAAAAATGTTTAATTTGACTTTTAAACTAATAATTGTTTGCAACCCTACTTAAAGCTCTAATCAACCCTCTTGGGACAGATATTTAACTGGACGTGATGTCATCAATAATCAAAGCTTTGCATAAAATGAATCTACTATACACCTTAACATAGAAAATCACAAAGCTTGTACCAGAATCAGGTGGGGAAATGATTTACAGCTTATTTTTTTTTTTTCATCAAGATTCTGTATAACCTTCAGAGAGCCAGAGGTATGCCTCAAATAGTGGTATGGTATTAGCCCAAAGTATGACTCAAATGGAGATATGGTATTTAGGTATTAGCTCAAGGTATGCCTCAAATGGAGATATGGTATTTAGGTATTAGCCCGAGGTATGCCTCAAATGGAGGTATGATATTATAGTAATACCTGAGGTATGCCTCAAATGGAGATATGGTATTTAGGTATTAGCCCGAGGTATGCCTCAAATGGAGGTATGATATTATAGTATTACCTGAGGTATGCCTCAAATGGAGATATGGTATTTAGGTATTACTCATGGTATGCCTCAAATGGAGATATGGTATTTAGGTATTAGCCTGAGGTATGCCTCAAATGGAGGTATGATATTATAGTATTAGCCTGAGGTATGCCTCAAATGGAGGCATGGTATTTACTTATTAGCCCAAGGTATGCCTCAAATGGAGGTATGGTATTTAGGTATTAGCCTGAGGTATTCCTCAAATGTAGAAATGGTATTTAGGTATTAACCCGAATTATCCCTCAAAATATAGGCAGTAACGGTAACTATACAATAAATTTAATATAATCAAATTTGAATACAATATGCATCGTTAAGTTTGTGTTACGTTTCTGAAATGTTAGTAATTATAACATAAAATCCAACATTATGATCACAGGTGTGCACGGAAAAAAATTACATTGCCAATCGTGCCACGGTGATTACAGTATAAGCAAATATCTGAATAAATTACTTAAACTTATAAAGTAAGTGCTGCTTAATTAATATGTAAGCAGCACTTACAAGCATGCTCAGTAATCCTGTGAGGCAACATTGGGAGTCTTAATTTCCCACCATGTATTTCACGTACGAACTGCCACCATTCCAGCTTCAGTGAAACTGCACATAACAGAAAAGTTTATAATACTAAGGCAGCTGAAATGTAAGATGGTTCAGACTGGATATCTAAAGAAATAGAGGCCAGATTAACAAAAAAAATGGTACAGTGATAGTTGGGAAGAATTATAGTTTCAAGTAATGGGAAATTTAAAAATACATTTTCCAGTGTACATATGCTTTAATGACTATAAAGTGCCTGAATATTCCATTTCATCCCTTTTTCCTGTTTAAATTCCATACTCTTTGTCACACTTTATGTTAGCATCTTACTGCAAACCTTTCGTCTAACCATCACAAGGTGGGTATAGACAAGGTGAAGTAGACCTATTTTTCTTATTGCGTAATGGCCTTTAAAGGATTTAAATAAAGGGCATTTTAATTACAAAGAGAATGGAAATCTGGTGAGAGCAATTTCAGGTACCCCAGGAGTTATAGAGTGGTGAAATATTGCTAATAAGGTTAGGAGTCCCTGTGGGATTAATTATAGTTGCTGATAGCTTTGCCATTATTTCAGAGTTCTCTTTGGACTAACCATATTTAAGTCCTTCTCATTGAAGTCCATTTAGATTTCAGTGTATTACTAACCAACACGTCTTTTATCCCTCTGAGTCTTAAAATGAGTGATTTGTGCTTTTCTCTTTATTTCAAGAGAAACATTCCTATGATAAATTTCTGCCTGGGAAAAATTGTGTATCACATTGAAAACTAATGAAAATCCAACAGAACTGAGAAATGGGAACCAAAATAAATTATCCAAAAACTACAGGAATTTTTGTGTCTCCGTGGCCTCAGACTTGTTTTACAGCAATGTTTTCTGAATATGCAAACTGTGTAGGAAGCAACTTGTAATTCAGAACATAAATATGGACAAGTCCAAGGCAGATCTTTAAAATCTATGACAAATCTCAGACAAGGCTACTTAGGCTGCTTCCCAGGACACTACAGTTGTACTGTATTGGTGGCATTTAGTAATGTTGCTTTTCATTGACACTAAAATAAAAGTGAAATGTGGTATAGAAATAAATAACGTCTTACCTTTAAAGCCTTTGATCTCATCTTTAGGTGCAATCTGTGAGAAAGCATGGTACCGAAAAGGTTAACATTTCTTACTTTCAGGATCTTGTACTCTGAAATTCTCTTCCTGCACTGATAACCACACTCCCACTACCTTCAATCTTTTTACAGCTATGAAGTTTGGGGGGAGGACACAAATGATGTCCCTCATTAGCTGTTAGTTGAGTGTTTTTTTTTTTTATCAGAGGTAAGACTTTACTGTAAAGGCTTACACTGCCAGGGACTGGGAGGAGCACATGTTGTAAGCCACTCAAGCTTCTGGAAGTAGTTAGTGTTAATCTTTTGAGAAACATAACTTCTAACTGGGTGGGCCTAGAGATGTGGTCCATGCCACATGTGAAACAAATATATAACAAATACATAACCACATAGAAGCATAGGCAAACATATGCTTCCCAGTGAGGAAGCATACAGTATGTGTGTCCAGTATGCTTGGCCACGTCCCCAATAATACAAATTTGAAGATAGACATAAGACCCATTCAGAATGTAAATGATTTACTTCCTGGTGCAATTGCAGCAACAATGTTATATGATTACGGGGTCTCTCGGTGCAATGCAAAGCGTTGTTCACCATTGTGGTACTTTTAATGGCAGCTATTATCTTGCTTTAAAAAGTGCTGCAATTATTAGCCGCTAACGGCATATAACATTGATTGTGGTGGCTACACAGTTAACTTTTGTGTTTATTACAAAGTAGCTTGACTTTAATTTCACAGGGGGGCATTGCACCTTTCAGTGCAATGCAGATGACAGGACAGGGGACAGAGGGTGACAACCTATTTTACTATATTATAGAATCTAATTTCAGTGACCTCCATCACTAGTGGGCAGGTGGGGTGGATACATAAGGTATTTAGCTCCTCTATGCCAGCCCTGGCATCAACTCTATTTAATCTACCATTTAGAATGAAGTAGCATCCTGGTTTCTATCCTATCTCTCTGACCGAACTTACTCTGTATCTTATGCTAACACCAACCCTTTTCTGGTTCCCCTTGGTGTGGAGGTGCCGCAGGGGTCTGTTCTTGGTCCCATATTGTTCTCCCTCTACACTATTTCCTTGGGAGATGTTATTATCTCTTTTGGCTTCAAGTATCATTTATATGCAGACGATACACAAATCTACTTGCCCACACCTACGCTAACTCCTGACATCCAATCACGTATCTCCGACTGCCTCCTTACCATCTCCTCCTGGATGTTGCAACGCTACCCCAAATTAAATCTTTCCCACCTAAACCTGTTCCTTTCCCATATTTCTCTATCTCTGTTGACAATACCCCTATGTTCCCTATCCAATCGGCATGCTGCCTAGGAGTAATTATTGACTCCTCTCTCTCCTTTTCTGACCACAATAACTATGTTGCGAAAACCTTCCGCTTTTTTCTTCGCAATATATCCAAAATTCTATCATCCTATCGCAACCTGGACTATTGTAATCTACTACTTTCTGGTCTTCCTGCTTCCCAACTCTCTCCCCTTCAGTCTATACTTAACTCTGCCACATGTATTGTTTCGCTCTTTAATAAACTGGATCCCAAATCTCCACTGTACCGGACAACAACCAGGCTCCCCGTTAAACAGCGCATTGCATACAAAATCCTTCTCCTAACATTTAAATCCCTTTGTTCTGCTGCTCCTCCTTATATTTCCTCTCTAGTCTCCCCATATGTTCCTGCCTGTACCCTCCACTTATCGCAGAACCAGCTCCTGTACAGACCCCTCCAGCATACTGCTTTCTCTCGCCTTAAACCTTTCTCTCTTGTGGCTCCCATCTTCTGGAATTCTATTCCCCTCTCTCTACACCAAGAAACCTCAATCAGCAGGTTTAAATCTACCCTTACATCCTAACCTATCTGGTAACCAGCACAGTATATGGTATCTATATATCTATATATGATAAATCTACCCTTACATCCTACCTATCCGGTAACCAGCACAGTATATGGATCTAATATATATATATATATCTACCTACATCCTACCTATCTGGTAACCAGACAGTATATGGTATCTATATATCTATATATGATAAATCTACTTACATCTACCATCGGGAACCAGCCACAGTATATGGTATCTATATATCTATATATGATAAATCTACCCTTACATCCTACCTATCTGGTAACCAGCAACAGTTATGGTATCTATATATCTATATATAAAATTACCCTTACATCCACTATCTGGTAACCAGCACAGATATGGTATCTATAATCTATATATGAAAATCTACCCTTAATCCTACCTATCTGGTAACCAGCACAGTATATGGTATCTATATATATATATGATAAATCTACCCTTACATCCTACCTATCTGGTAACCAGCACAGTATATGATATCTATATATCTATATATGATAATCTACCCTTACATCCTACCTATCTGGTAACCAGCACGGTATATGGTTATATATATATATAGATATAAATTCACCCTTACATCCTACCTATCTGGTAACTAGCACAGTATATGGTATCTAATATCATATATATATAATCTACCTTACATCCTACCATCTGGAACCAGCACAGATATGTATCTATATTATCATATATGATAAATCTAACCTACATCCTACTATCTGGTAACCAGCACAGTATATGGTATCTATATATCTATATATGATAAATCTCCCTACATCCTACCTATCTGGTAACCAGCACAGTAATGATATCTATATATCTATATTAATAAATCTACCCTTAATCCTACCTATCTGGTAACCAGCACAGTATATGGTATCATATATCTATATATGATAAATCTCCCCTTAAATCCTACCTATCTGGTAACCAGCACAGTATATGGTATCTATATATCTATATATGATAAATCTACCCTTACATCCTACCGCTCGGTAACCGCACAGTATATGTATCTATATATCTATATATGATAAATCTACCCTTACATCCTACCTATCTGGTAACCAGCACAGTATATGTATCTATATATCTATATATGATAAATCTACCCTTAATCCTACCTATCTGGAACCAGCACAGTAATGATATCTATAACTTATATGATAAATCTACCCTTAATCCTACCTATCTGGTAACCAGCACAGTATATGGTATCTATATATCTATATATGATAAATCTACCCTTACATCCTACCTTCTGGTAACCAGCACAGTAATGTATCTATATATCTATATGATAAATCTACCCTTACATCCTACCTATCTGGTAACCAGCACAGTATATGGTATCTATATATTATATATGATAAATCTACCCTTAACATCCTACCTATCTGGTAACAGCACAGTATATGGTATCTATATATCTATATATGATAAATCTACCCTTAATCCTACCTATCTGGTAAACCAGCACAGAAATGTATCTATATATCTATATATGATAAATCTACCTTATCCCACCTATCCGGTAACCAGCACAGCATATGTATCTATATATCTATATATGAAAAATCTACCCTTACACCTACCTATCTGGTAACCAGCACAGTATATGGATCTATATATCTATATATGAGAAAATCTACCCTATATCCTACCTATCTGGTAACCAGACAGTATATGGTATCTATATATTCTATATGATAAATCTACCCTTACATCCTACCTATCTGTAACCCACACAGTATATGGTATCTATATATTATATATGATAAATCTACCCTTACATCCTACCTATATGGTAACCAGCAAGTATATGATATCTATATATCTATATATGATAAATCTACCCTTACATCCTACCTATTGGTAACCGCACAGTATATGGTATATATAAATCTATATATGATAAACTACCCTTATATCCTACCATCTGGTAACCAGCACAAGTATATGGTATCTATATATCTATATATGATAAATTACCTTACATCTACCTATCTGGTAACCAGCACAGTATATGATATCTATATATCTAATATGATAAATCTACCCACACACCTACCTATCTGGTAACCAGCACAGTATATGGTATCTATAAATCTATAATGATAAATCTACCTTACATCCTACCTATCTGGTAACCAGCACAGTATATGGTATCTATATATCTATATATGATAAATCTACCCTTACATCCTACCTATCTGGTAAACAGCACAGTAATGGTATCTATATATCTATATAGATAAATCTACCTTACATCCTACCTATCTGGTAACCAGCACAGTATAGGTATCATATATCTATATATGATAAATCTATCCTTAAATCCTACCTTCGGTAACCAGCACAGTATATGGTATCTATATCTATATAGATAAATCTACCCTTACATCCTACCTATCCGGTAACCAGCACAGTATATGGTATCATATATATATATATGATTAAATCTACCCTTACATCCTACCTATTCGGTAACCAGCACAGTATATGGTATCTATATATCTATATATGATATACTACCCTTATATCCTACCTATCTGGTAACCAGCACAGTATATGGTATCTATATATCTATATATGAATAATCTATCTTACATCTACCTATCGGTAACCAGCACAGTATATGGTATCTATATATCTATATATGATAAATCTACCCTTACATCCTACCTATCTGGTAACCAGCACAGTATATGGTATCTATATATCTATATATGATAAATCTACCCTTACATCCTACACTATATCGGTAACCAGCACAGTATATGGTATATATATCTATATATGATAAATCTACCCTTACATCCTACCTATTGATACCAGCACAGTATATGGTATCTATATATATATATATGATAATCTACTTAATCCTACCTATCTGGTAACCAGCACAGTATATGGTATCTATATATCATATATGATAAATCTACCCTTACATCCTACCTATCTGGTAACCAGCACAGTATATGGTATCTATATATCTATATATATAAATCTACCCTTACATCCTACCTATCTGGTAACCAGCACAGTGTATGATATCTATATATCATATATGATAAATCTACCCTTATATCCTACCTATCTGGTACCAGCACAGTATACAAACAAAATGAAACACCCACACACCATCTGGTAACCAGCACAGTAAGATAAAACAAAGAAAACACCCAACCACCGAGGTAACAGCACAGTATATGGTATACTAATATCTATATATGATAAATCTACCCTTACATTACCTATCTGGTAACCAGCACAGTGTATGATATCTATATCTATATATGATAAATTACCCTTACATTTACACTGGTAACCAGCACAGATATGATATTATATATTATATATGATAAATTACCCTTACATCCTACCTATCTGGTAACCAGCACAGTATATGGGATCTATATATCTATATATGATAAAACAGTATCTACATCCTAACTATCTGTAAACAGACAGGATATGGTATATATATCTTATATGATAAATCTACCCTTACATCTCTACATCTGGTAACCAGCACAAGTATATGGTATCTTATATTCTAATATAATAATCTACCAATTACATACTACTATTGGTAACCTGCACAGTATATGGTATCTATATATCTATATATGATAAATCTACCCTTACATCCTACCTATCTGGTAACCAGCACGTGTATGATATCTATAATCTATATATGATAAATCTACCCTTATATCCTACCTATCTGGTACCAGCACAGTATATGGTATCTATATATCTATATATAATAAATCTACCCTTACATCCTACCTATTGGTAACCGCACAGTGTATGATATCTATATATCCTATATATGTAAATCTTACCCTCTAATACTTACTACTGGTAACCAGCACAGTATATGATATCTATATATCTATATATGATAAATCTACCCTTACATCCTACTATCTGTAACCAGCACAGTATATGGTATCTATATATGATAAATCTACCCTTACACCTACCTAATGGTAACCAGCCACAGTATATGATATCTATATATCTATATATGATAAATCTACCCTTACATCCACCTATCTGGTAACCAGCACAGTATATGATATCTATTATGATAAATCTACCCTTACATCCTACCTATCTGGTAACCAGCACAGTTATGATATCTATATATCTATATATGAAAATCTACCCTACATCTTCCTATCTGGTAACCAGCACAGTATATGATATCTATATATCTATATATGATAAATCTACCTTACTCCTACCTATCCTTGGTAACCAGCACAGTATATGGTATCATATATATATGATAATCATACCCTTACATCTACCTATCTGGTAACCAGCACAGATATGATATCTATATATCTATATATGATAAATCTACTACATCCTACCTATCTGGTAACCAGCACAGTATATGGTATATCTATATATGATAAATCTACCATTACAATCCTACCTATCGGTAACCAGGCACAGTATATGATATCTATTATTATTATATGATAAATTTACCCTCATTACATCCTACCTATCTGGTAACCAGCACAGTATATGATATCTATATTCTATATATATAAATCTACCCTTACATCCCTACCAATTGGTAACAGACAGATATGGTATCTATATAATCATATATGATAAATCTACCCTTACATCTACCTATCGTAACCAGCCCAGTATATGATATCTATATCATATATGATAAATCTACCCTTACATCCTACCTATCGGTAACCAGCACAGTATATGGTTATCTATATATCTATATATGATAAATCTACCCTTACATCCTACCTATCTGGTAACCAGCACAGTTATATGATATCTATATATCTATATATGATAATCTACCCCTACATCCTACAATCTGGTAACCAGCACAGTATATGATATCTATATATACTTATATGATAAATCTACCCTTACATCCTACCTATCTGGAAAACCAGCACAGTATATGGTATCTATTACTATATATGATAAATCTACCCTTACATCCTACCTATCTGGAAACTAGCACAGTATATGATATCTATATATCTATATATGATAAATCTACCCTTACATCCTACCTATCTGGTAACCAGCACAGTATATGATATCTATATATCTATATATGATAAATCTACCCTTACATCCTACCAATCTGGTAACCAGCACAGTATATGGTATCTATATATCTATATATGTAAAATCTACCTGTTAAATGCCTACATATCTGGTAACCAGCACAGTATATGGTATCTATATATCTATATATGATAAATCTACCCTTACATCCTACCAATCTGGTAACCAGCACAGTATATGATTGTTTTATTTGCACTGTATACGTCTCACTCCAGCACTTATACCCATTCTATTGTATCTGTATGTTACCCACCTAACTAGATTGTAAGCTCTAGGGGGCAGGGACCTCCTTTTCTCTTGTGGCAAAGCTGTAACACTTCTATTTATAGCATTTATATATTTATGTACTGAACTATCTATGTATTTGTTCCCCTTGTGTGACTTTATTGTATTTCATTACTGTACAGCACTGCGTCCCCAAGTGCCACTTTATAAATAAACTATACATACATACATCTACCAAACACTGATCATTTAAGTTTTCTCTGCTTTTCAATTAAATTTTTAGAATTTAAAATGGAGAGATTTACCCAGAGCCGCTATCAAGCTGCTCTCAAAAAGGATTTATCCGCAGCGAGATTTTAACACCAGCTATTAGCCAACGTTAACCCACCATCCTGCACTAATATGGAGTTAAAGTCGCGCTAACCAATATCGAACTCCATATTATTGCCCAGCGGCTCTGGGAAAATGAGCCACCATGAGTCCATAATATTCATTAATATTCAACATTATTTATTCATTCCAATACTTTCATTTATTTTCCTATTGCAGATAACAAGGTGCTTACTTTTCTCAATGGACAAAGAATTCTGTACCAAAGTCCAGAAAGCAACAAATGGGTCACTGTCAATGGCCTTAGTCCCTATTCAAACTACAGCATTTATGTAAATGCTTCCAATACCCAAGGATTCATATTAAGTGATCATGTCTTGGTTGCAACACCTCCTGCTGGTAAGTAATATACTGCTGTGTAGTGTCATGTTAATTTTAATGAATTATAGCTATACACAGGTAGACACAATCATAAAGCTGATCGCTACTTCCCATTCAAACTTTATAATCGGGAAGCTTTTTTTTTTTTTTAGTGCTCCTGCATTGAGTGCTCCTGCATTGAGTGCTCCTGCATTGGGTGCTCCTGCATTGAGTGCTCCTGCATTGAGTGCTCCTGCATTGAGTGCTCCTGCATTGAGTGGATTTGTTTTTTACCAAATAAAAATTCTTACAGTTTGCAGGGTTCAAATTTCATTTTCTCTTCCATTTCCCTTTAAATATTGACAATTGTTTACATTTTAAACAATATATTGTTTTTTTTAAACATTTCAAATATGTTTCTATAAAAGGGCATATTAATTTGTCTAAAAGGACCTCAATATGATATATAAATGACATTTTTTAAAAAAATATATATGTCATAAAACTGCCATCTTGTATGATATATTTTCAAACATTTTTTGAAAAAGAAATTTTAGAGCTTAAATAATTGTAGATAAATTCTATATTTTATGCCCTACTTTACTTAGTTCTAAATGATAACTGTCATTTTGAATGGTTGTTTATTGCAATGAATAAACATATCACTAATTTTTTATGACCTGGTGATAAGTTAATGGTATATTATACCATTAGTTAAATAGGTTATAGATCATGCTTTCTTTTACTTAATGATCTGAACATATATTATCATCATTTAGGGATAAATACACAGAATTCTGACATTAAAAGGTGTTGTTACATAGAAACATATTATCAGTTAACTCTAGGAGGAAGAAGAGAAGTTACATTCATTTTCTAACAGGGTCCATACTTAACTGAATTATTAATGAGCGAACAAAGCGTTACAATGTGTGAGATATTATTTTAATAGATGTTACATATTCAAATTCATCCATTTTTTTATTCCAAAAAAGAGCTGAAAATATTCTCAGAAAGTGGAATCTACAATCCCGAGAATATGTTCCCCATTCACTGCTCTACTTCTAGTTCTTTACAGATCGAAAACATTTTGCTACATTGTGTTGCAAAATGATGTTTTCTTAGACGCAAAAATTTTTTATTATGTAATGATGGGTAAAAATGTCTTTATGAAACATTGATTGTATTCACCATTATAGTGTATGGCATTATAGATCAATAAGAAAGGGAAAATGTAAGTATAAACTGTGAAATTGGCTTGGAAGGCTACTATTTTGGGAGTAAGTCTGTGCTGCAGGTCTTAAAATTTAATAATCTTGCCAAGACACTGAAGGAAACTGGTTGTTTTTTTATACTATACAGTAGTTACCCTTTAGTATGGCTACCAAAGAAATGGAAGGATAGGTCAGTGGGTGTGTGTGCCTGTGTTGGGGGGTATGCGACTTTTTTGCGTTTCTGAGCATAAAATTAACTTTTATTGATGATAAATCAAATTTAGTATTTTTTACTGTAGTTACCTTTAAGTCTGACAGCCACAGGAATAGAAGGGTAGGTCAGTAAGTGTGTCTAACTGTGTCAAGTTGGGGGTGTGTATTTTTTGCACGTATGACAATAAAACTACCTCTTTTGATCACACTTTTGATAAAATCTCAAAATATCCACATTTGAGGACTGTTTCCATTATAGTATATGGGAAAAAATGTCCCGAAATTCAACGATAACGCCGTAACGCTTCCACGGATTCCTTGGCTAGGTAGCAGCACACTTCTCCTATGTGTCCAACACATCTATACCGAATTCCGTGTCTCTAGCTCAAACACTGTGGAAGTAGATACAGTCGAAAAAAAGTGGAGGAATAAAATGGAAGAGAGCGATGTATAGAGAGCCGCTATTGCTCTTTATTGCCCCGTAAGTCAATGCATCAAGCTGAAAGCATGTCTCTCTGCATGGCGCATGGGGCTAAAGATTCCATCCTAAAAAGGCACTACCAGCTTGGTATATTGGTTGAGGCGGTTGCGCCCACCTGTTTTGTTAAGTTGCTCTTAAAGTCACTTTAACCCTTGGTACATTGGTTAACGTAACTCCAAGACATAAAAAGATGATTGCTGCTCTCCTTTAATTGCCCCATCTGTCTTTAAGCAGTATAATTCACTAAGTGCTCTGTTCCTTTAAATTCAATATTGCTATATCGGCACAAGCTGCACTATTCCAGTCTATGGGCACGCTTACCTAAGGGCTAGTATGACTTTAAGACTGAATAGCGCACCTGTTAAATGCCCCCCTAAATATCAGAAATCTCTAATCTGAATGTGGCAATGACTTAGTCCAACCATAAGTGTCACAGCACTCAAGTTGATTGGGCATCATGGATTTTCTAGTGTTGAGACCAATGTCTGTGCAATAGTGTTGTACAGTACATTAAATATAAAGAACTGACAAATAAATCTGAATCCTTCATGTTGGTGCAAATGTCTGTCAACAAAATACATTGGGACTTATTCACCCACACGCGATGCACAAATATAAAGGGTTTAACCCATGCTAACCAATCAAGTTTAATCCCTTCATTGCTCCGGCTGCATGGGTTTTGCAAAAGGCATCCTTATAACTAACACAATGTATTTAATAGCAGAGTTTG
>CM033473.1:27460389-27492889 GCA_019447015.1 Hymenochirus boettgeri | reverse complement strand
GTATATCTGCCAATTCGTCTTTCGTCACAATGTGCCAACTTAACTAAGCTTGTAAAGGAAACAGTATGAAGCATATAACATAACCATAGTTTCTACATTATGGGTCCCTTGGTAAACGCATTTCAAACCATGTGTATAACTTGTAAATATCATCTTATCCTTTGAAACGTCTCGTACAAGCTTGTTCACAGATGTATAGTGTACGGTATTGTAAATCACTGAGCATCTTAAGTTGTATCTTGGTCTGAATCTGAAACTCAACTGCTCTCAATAGAATACAGACTTAATTGTTAAACTACATAAGCTTGCATCATTGTACAGATTATAGTCCAACCCCATACATGCCATCTGGATCCTTTGCCGGTAGCAACTGATCTATGTAAGATACAACTAACTAATTTTTAAGCCCCAGAATATTAAAGTATCCACTCTAAAAACACCAATAAAGTGTAAAATCCCACTACACTAAATGGCATTTAAGTAAATTTAACCCCTTTGAAAGATTGGATGAAATAACTGTTCTCCTGATCTCAGTAACATGCTCCCTTGCCTATTCTGTCCTATAAAAGGATTGGCTGGAGGCTACTAGTGGGTGTGACCACACTGTGTGATACTGGAACGTTGGGAAATAAAAAAAAAAGCCCCATGTTAGAAAGGTAAATTTCTGAACAACCATATTGAAATGAGAGATGAGACTAAGACTGGGTACTCACAAGGTGTTTTTTTTTTCCAGCAAACTGACCAATATTTTCATTGCAATAGAAGGGGAAACACTCAAATTAGGCTAAATTATAACTACATTTTGCGCAAGTGCTACTGATCTGGTCAAACATTTATACAAACATAGAAAAGATAATCAATGCACATTCCTGGGCCGGGCCCAAACAATATCATATTATCTTTAATTGGAGGTCCTATAAAGCCTTTAATATAAAGCACTGGATGGCCTTTTCCCTCATTTTAAAAAGCCAAAGGGCTGGGGGGAAGTGAGAAAGCCTGTTATATGGATCCAGTGCACAACTATGAGAAATGCAAAAGTTTGCTAATGGTAATTGAAGTAAAAAAGGTTAGAAGTTAGGACCTTCCAGACTGGGGTTACCTTGACGTGGTTGGAAGGCTTTTCATTCATGTGATCACAGTAATGTATACTAAAACCCCTTAGTTTATAAAGTATGCCAGTGTGCAGATAATGATATTGTATGGGGCCTAGGAATGTGCATTGATTATCTTTTTTGTTTGTATTTTCATATATTGGACGGTCAGGCAAAAAGAACCACGGGTGATCAGATGTGTTGATAAATCACGGGCAATTGTGCAGCTTCTGTTTAAAAGACCGGACCTGAACTTCCAGAACTGAACCTGGAAGTTTGGGTCCAGTGTTTTAAACAGGTGATCATGCATATGTTTCATTCATACGCGCGATCAGCTGTTTAAAAACAGCTGATCACTGAGGGGGTAGGGGCCCGGCCTCCAATCCCGTGGGAGGGCCCAGGTCCCTGCAGTTACGCCCCCTGCTGCTTTTATATGTAGATCTTTTATATGAAGTCAGTGGGGTATGCGAAACAAAATAAGACAAAGTTGTTTTTGGGGGTGGACATACCCTGTAACATGTAATGCACATGATGATTTTGGTGTGTAACATGCTGGCAGACATACAGCAGAAAAGACAAGGCAATAAGTTCAATATTATTTCATATAATGTCGTGGTAGGAAAATCTCAATAAAAGATTTCATTACTCTTCACTAATTCTAACCAGTCCATGATACAACAAGAAACTTGAATAGGTAACAAATATACATCGTCAGAGAGGGGCAGAAAAATCATTCTTAATCTTATAGGCACACAATACAAGGGTACATTATCCTTAACATCAGTTCATTATGTTGGCCATGATTGGTCCATGTTTATAGGATCTCTAGAAATATAAAAATTTACAAGCAGATTTACACAAAGCAACCAATAATATTACCCATGGGGTTTCCATTTTTCTTTAATAGAAACTGATGTGTTTGTATCTCGTTATGCAGTTATGCATGGCATTCAACGTTTTGTTTAATAAGTGGTTGACATTGACGATGTCCCTTAATTTCCTTAAATCTAATTGGCTCTTTTATCAGTTAAACCTGTATGGATTGGCAATTGATCAGAAAGGGTCAGCCATGACTGTGCATGTAGTTAAATAATGGAACCACAAGCTAAAGGTGTTGTTGCATAATAATCAGCCAAAGGCAGGAGAACAAATGAACATAGAGTCAGATGCCATAGGAAGAAGCGAAGTTTAACAGGTTGCTCAAGTTCAAAACAAAGGCAATCTAAAGAATATCCATAATACACTTCAATTTACCTCTAGTCTTAAGGATTTTATTTCATTATGTGGATTTAACTCTTCTGAAACTGAATCAATGAGCTTACCAGAAAGAATAAGGGGAAAAGGGAGATAGTGTAGAATTGCAAGCTTCATAAATAAAGCAATTCGGTTAGGTCACAATGTTTACTGTATTTGGTTATACAGATCACAGATTTGCAAAGCGCAGCAGGTTGTAGGTTACGTGATTGGCATTTCATTAAAGGGGATGTGAAGTGGGATTATAACGTAACATAAAGAGGGATCTTCTTTAAATCATTAGGTGTTTTGCAGCTGGCGACATGAAATCTGAAAGCAGCAAGGTGAGCCTAGCTGGTTATTACTTTACATAACTCCCCCCCCCCCCTCCCAGCCATACAGTTTCATCATGACATCTCCATTTTTAAAGGACTTTCCTGCCACCAACCTTGCATTGACTAGCCATTTGTTGGCATTGCAGTGGATTTCAAGGGCAGGTTGTACTGGTCATTGCCAGAGTACAATAGGTAGGCTAAAGTCTCCCCCCCCTAACAAAATTTGGGTGGTATAACTAAGGGGGCATGCAAAACCCTAATGCCTAGCCAACCTCTGAGGCCGAAAAGATTGACAATACTACAAGAAATTCTTAGCTCTGTTTTTTTGTCTTTAAGACTAATAGTCAACAAGTATGGGTATCTTATACCCAACTTTTTTTGTAGCCCCTATCTGATCTCCCTATATAAGGCAAAGTTGACAACAACATCTTAAAAAGAAATTAGGGTCACTTTTCTTGAGTCAATAATAATAATTAGCATTTTTTAATAATAAGAAAAGTGTAGTTTTGTTTACACTCACAGGCTGTATATCAATAATGTACATTCCACTGCTCACCCCTAATTCAAATATTAGGACTGTCCTGGATATTCCGAGGTTGTTGGTAACTTTGTAAAGACCAAGTACGAATATGAATTAAACCTGACAAGTCATTTTTTTTAGATATCAGACCTACTACCACAATGACAATAAACTCTAAAATGTATTGTGACAATGTGTCTTTAGAGACAGGGGATTGACTATGATCTAGATTTTTTAAAATAAATGCTGTTAATGATTTGCTGACAAAATGATCAGCCAACATACCATTGCCATAAATTAAATATACCACGCAGATTCAATTGCAAATAGAAATAGCCCTTATAGCTCTATGTAAAAATCGAAATCTGAAAAATGTAAGCAACCTGAAGTAGAAGTATTATATTTCTTTTGTCATTTTCCATCCATAGTCATGTAATGATACAGCCAAGATCACTAGAGATGGAAATCTAGTGAGAAATATTTACTAGCTCTCTGTAACAACATCTAGCGGGGGGAAAGTCTGAATTATTAGTTGGCACAACTCAATTTCAGCTCAGATGCTTGTATTAAACTTTCAAAGAAGAGATACCGGAATGACCCAGTTTATCATGAGCACGCATCCTTATCCTATTTATTGCATGTGTATTCATAGATTGCATGCTATCTGCATCATTCAAGTATACTTGTTATGACTGCATTGTCTAGTGTCTCATTTCTTTGAGTTCCTCATTGTACATTGATAGAACAGAATAGAGTAGGTATTCACTCTCCTGGATGCAGAAACAACTCCACTTTTACTCAAAGGAATTGTATGTGGATAATAATTCATAAACACTACAGATACAAAATAAATAAACCTGAATACATTGAGTTCAAGCACAGTAGATGCCTGAAGCTTGTTTCCTTTTTTTCTCTGGGGGAAACTACACAGAAGGTCTTCATCATTGGTTAAATACTACCCATGGAGAGTTAATAAATTCTGGAGTTAATATGTACTGGAGATTCTTTACTGTAGATATCTACATCATATATACAAGAAAGACATATGTGGTATAGGGATTGAAAAAAAGGTGTCTATTGGACCGTTGGACTCTACAAGGCTTATTAAGTTGTTCATTAAAGACCTGCACTAACAACATATGAAAATACATTATACAAGTTTATATAGAATCGGGAGAACCTACTGTTTTCAGGGAAATCTCCTTGAAATCTATGGTGACGTCTGGAGCTGAACCTCTACCTGTGATTCACCCAGCTTTACCCTTTGTGTTTTATTTTGCATACATTTCTCGTTTTCATATTCTGTGAATGATCACTAATGAATGAATAGGCCGAGGGCTACATTATTTATCTAACAGATGTATTACACCAATACCTGTCATATATTGTATATTTAAAAGGTAACATAGTAATAAAGGTTAAATAAAGACATGTGTCTATCTAGTCCAACCTTTATACACTACTCATTAACCCTTCCTAACAGTTGACCCAGAGAGAAAAAAAAAAGGGGGGGGGATTCTTTCCTGACTTCAAGTGGCAATCAGTAAAGATCCCTGGATCAACCAGATCTCTATATATTAATACCAGTAATTCTCATTTTTTTTTAGTTTTAGAAACTTATCCAACCCTCTTTTAAAGCTATTCAATAAACTTGCCATTACCACATCTGCTGGAAGACAGTTACATAGTTTTACTGTTCTCACTGTTAAGGAAACCTTTCCTAACCTGAAGATGAAACTTCTTTTCTTGCTATCTTAAAGGATGTTCACATGTCCTCTGATATTACCTATTGAACAATGCACCAGTTTTTTGTATGGCCCATTAATATATTTATATAAAGTGATCATATCCCCACGCAATCGCTGCATCTCCAGTTTAAACAGCCCTAACTTGTCTTATCTATCCCCATAGTCAAGCCCCTCCATTCCCATTATTATTTAGTTGCCCTTTTCTGAAATCCTGCCATTTCCAAGACGTCCCTTTTGTATATGGGATTCCGAAACTGCACCGCATCTTCCAAATAAGGCCTTACCAGTACTTTGTAAAGAGGGTAAATAATATCTTCCCTCTTGAATCTATACCTCTCTTTATACAAGACAATATCTTGGTAGTTCTCGCCGTGGGTATCTGGCAATGCTGGTATTGTCTGTTATCTACTAGAACCCCCAAATCTTTTTCCAAAAGAGATTCTTTTAGCCCAGAGCCATTTAAGATGTATAGGGCCACAAGGATTGTTAAACCCCCAATGCATCACTTTACAGTTATCAACATTGAATCTCATCTGACACTCTGCTACCCGTTTTGATGTGCATACTGTAGTTTTGTGTCATCAGCAAACACAGAGACCTTGTTCTCAATTCTAGTACAGAACCGTAAGTTACTTCACTTAGAACTTTAGCCCAAACAGATGTAGCTCCATTGACCATAACTCTGTAGGCGATCCAACAACCACAGTCCTTCTATTGTGCATCCACTGCTTTGCCAGAATCTAAATTCTTACTCACTTCATAAAAATAAAGCAAGTTACAGTAGTCTGTATTTTCCTTTTATCCTCTATTTTCTAGCTGTATACCTAGCTATAGACACAAAGAACAGAATCTAAATTAATATCTACTGGTAGGGGGTACCACCAGTTATAGAGTGGATTTCCTAAATATATAATCATGGTATAAACTGGGATATCACTAAAACACAAGAAAATTATTTGGCATTAGGATACAGAACTAAGGTACAGTTATACACCCACGGTATCCATTATTACCAATAAATAGAGTCACAAAATACTGTGGTTTATCCGTAGTTTGCACAGTGGGCCATACAGTATAAATAAATTAGCTATACATACAGTATTCTACAATATAGTCTAAAAACAGATGTAATGATGACCATGGCTCATCTAATATATAAAAAGTCTGTCAGTTTTACCTACCAGCGTTCCTGTTCAGGGTTGACAGATTTACTCCCAGAAACAGTAAGGGGTGGAGAGATGAAGAATGGGCATAAAGTGGGCAGAGCTTGCCTGCAGGGTTTCCAGGCTGGGACTTAAGTAGAGATGGACTAGAACTCGAACTCGAACCTGAGTTTGAGCCAAACTATTCGATTTCGAACGAATTTGGATTTCTCGAACTATCCCAGAACCGAATTTTCGATATTTTTGGACTTTCGATAAATATCAAATGTTCGACTGTTCGAATGTGCGAGTAAAATGCCTATTATACCTATACGCGAGCATCGAATCTGTGAGTAAAGTGTCCATTAAAACCTATACGCGAGCATCGAATCCGCGAGTAAAATGTCCATGGTATCTAGGCGTGAACGCGAGCATCGAATCCGCGAGTAAAGTGTCCATTAAAACCTATACGCGAACATCAAATTGGTACCTAGGTGCGAACGAGCTCGAAAATAGCGCGTGTGAGAGTAAAATTGGTTTTTCAAATGTCCTGGATATTCAAACATGTTCCCCAGACCATTTCCCAGGTCCCACAGCCATTTACATTAAGTTACCATTGATATTTTAATTGTATTTCATTCAAACTTTTCGAACTATTTGACTCCCATTGACTTTAATGGGTCCGTTTTCTACCTTTCCATATAGTTCGAAAGTTCGAAAACGGACCGAACTTTCGAAAGTTCGGCCATCTCTAGACTTAAGCCCTGAGTGCAGGACTGTTCTGACCAAATACAGTAAGACAATTCTGTTCCCACCACATTTTCCTTCCTGGCCCATTTATTTGCAGACGCATGTTGTCTTGACCACAAAATGATCCACTGACTGGTTGTCCAAATGGGAACATCGTGAGTTACTTTTTCTAATGAATGACCAGCATTACTGAGATTTATTTAGCGTGAACTAAAGACCTGTATCCAAATATTCTAAAATTGTGGTGTAGACCCTCATATATATAACATCATCAACATTGCTATTGGACTCTCACAGTTTTATCATTTTTGAGATCTCAGTTTAGACTCAATTCATTTACACAAGATCATTACGAATGCAAACTCTTCTCTGTTTATGTCTTTGTGCTATAATCTGCTTCTACATTCATCAGACGATGGTTTAATCCATGTCACGTGCAGCTATTATATGCAATTATGCATCAAACTTCTATGTTGCTGTCTTTGAAGCATAAAACTAGATATTTAGGAAGCAAATTGTGCACATTATAAATTTAATGTTTGCTTTGTTTGCTCTGAAATGCTACATTTAAATGTAATGTACCATATAAGTTGGGTTGATCTGCATGAAGAATAACATAGCTATGGGTAAGAATTGCTTTTTTTTAAAAGATAGTTTAACCCTTTTAGCCTTGTGCTACTAGCGATGGAAGACACAGAACTGAACTAGTTCAACAGGGTTGACATTAAATTAAATGGTCCATGTTAACATCAATGTTAATCCTGAGGAGAAGTTTTTCCAGTATTCAGAGCATTGCAGTTTTTACCCAACATATGTTCTACACAGTTTTCTCTGCTCTAATTCATCCAGCTCCAGATGGCGTCCTGCCCCCCAGGCTTTCATCTGCCACGTCGACCAGTCTTCAGGTTGTCTGGTCTACACCAGTTCGATGCAACGCTCCTGGCTTGCCCAACTACCAACTCCAGATGAGGTCCCATCCTCTGAATGAAATCACAGAGTAAGCAAACAAGAGTCATTTATTTCACAAACATAAAAATTCCCAATTCATTATTAGTAATGTTTATTTGAATTTTCTGTGTTTGTAGGTTATATTCGGGACCTTTAATGATTTACTTTATTAACAATCTCCAGCCATTTACATCTTATGATTTAAGGATTATTGCATCTAACAGATATGGAGAAACCTATAGCAACTGGACCTCTATATATACCAAAGAAGATAGTAAGTAACAGTATCTATCTATAGTCTATCTATCTATTGGACAGGCTTTATTGTGACATAGAAAAGTGACTAATATAATTAGAACAGCCCCCTTAAATTTTGATTGACTGAATAATGCTCACACCACTCCATATTCATTTAAACTATATTCTTTGCATACATTGACAAATCTTCATTTTGCTTTTATTATGTTTATATTTCAGTAGGGGTTGCATTGTTGCCCTTTAATACACAAGGATTAGTAAGTCATGTGACATTATGACATAGCTATGCACCTATTATTATTATTATTTTTGTGAATTTATATAGAGCCAACATCGTACACATTTACAATTACATGTATACAATCACATCGAAGAGCTTGCAATCTAAGCACATTTATTTGACACATACATCCAATTAGTATGTCTTTATGATTGTGTTATTTTTCATTTAAGGGGTGAACCTGCCCTTTAAAGTCATGGCTGGGTTATATAATTTTCAGGATTTACCCAGAAACGCAAAGCAGCTATTGTATCTTCGAAATTACACCAAGTCCTAAATAGAATAGTCAATAGGATTTCAATAGACTTGGCTCCATTCAAAACCACAGCTCTTGCCTACACGTAATTTTTAACCCCACGGTGTATTATTATGTTATTTTAAAAGTTGTTTTCCCCCTGGAAGTAACTGTTATGCGATGGTCAGCCAACAAATGTCAAATCCATCTCGTTTTGGAACTTTTACACAATTTTATTACTAATAAAGTTTAACTTTCAAGCTATCATTCAGGCAATTTTATAGGCAATTTAGGTGTGCTCTAGGGAAAATAGGGAACAGACTATTAGATATGGACTGTAAAACAAGTTTATACAACAAGGACACACACACACACAAAAAATGAAGATTATGTTTCAGTCCAAAAAAAAGAACCAAAAACAAAAAAAAAAAACCCCAGCCTTTTCAACAAAACTGAAGGGCTTTATGTTTCATTTTAGGAAGTTGACTATTTTCAAAGACACAATCACACTGATTGCAGATAAAATGATTACAACGGATTTTTAACATCTTGTGAATAAATGATTTAGGTGCTAAAATTAGGAGAGCAGGAACATTGCATCTCTAAGGTTTTCATAACATAGCCATGTTGCAATTTTATGTAAATTGTTTGGGCTGTAACAATTCTCATAGAATGACATGCTAATATCTCCTTGTACCAGAAAACAAGCTTGTTGTAGGTAGTGATGAATTCTGGTTTCAAAACAAACCTAGGTGGACTATAAACCTCCCGAGTTACTGTAAATGTCTGGTTGTGGTCATTTACAACCATACTATACAATGCAGTACTAGAGTTGATCAATCGGATTATTCTAAATTTTCAAAAAAAAAATTAATTTAAAATCGAAAAATCTAAATTTGAAAATTTTAAATTTCATATGAAACTCGACTTCACTTAGCATAGATTTTATAGTCACTTGCCCAAAGACTAGAGTACATTTTTAGAAGATTAGACTCAGCCATGCTGAATGTTACCAATGTCAGATATTAGTAGATACACCTTTAATCACAGTTCCCACAAAGTGTTAATGTTTATGAGGCAACTACTTTATTTCCTTTATATGATCCGACTTCCTTTACACAAAAGAGTAGCTCATAGCTGGTCAGTATAATCTTAGAAATACGGAAGAAGATAGAAGATCAGAACCATATTATCTTTAGGACCATATTATCTTTACATCTGTATTCATCAGTACTACAGACAGACAAATGCTAGTGAAGCCCACGTGAATAGTGTAGCCCAGAGGACTGGTCATTTCTGTACCATTCACATACATTTTGTTTTTCAGCAGCTTGTTTGAGCTGAAGAAATCTTTTCCATTTACTGACAATGTAGTCTCAATACTGAGGAACGAAAAGGGACTTTGGATAAACTGTAGAACAAAGTGGTATATTTAGAGATTCAGTGGGGTAATCACTTCCCATTCCCATAGATCTTTTATGGGTAATAAGTAGCTTATCAGGATATCAGGACACAAGGCTTTAATTTAATCCCATTAGATTGAAGATGCACATGGTAAATTATACTATATGTATCAAGGACCTGTCACTATCTCATAGTGTAGAGAAATAGTAAGATAAGCCCTTTATCAGGCAATTAAACATGGGGAGATAAGGTAAACACATTAAAAACATTTAAAAACAATAGTAACCAATCATTCTCCTACATACATTTGATATATATTATGCAAAATATAAATATCCTATAATAAATGATAACCCTCAATACTCATCTGTCCTCAGTCAATAACCATCAGTAAGTCCCAGGAGACATAAGTTAAGGGGCATCATGCTAAATAGCTATGTGAGGAGGAGAATGGTAAAGTGCTCAGAGATGTGCGCTGGCCGAGTTTCACCGAATGGCTTTCCCAAAAGCAGCATGGCAGAGGAGCAATGGGGGTTTTAAATCCCAGACGAGATCTCGCAATACCTAGGACACATACCTATACGCGAGCATCGAATCCGTGAGTAATATGTCCATTATACCTAGACGCTAGCATCGAATCCACGAGTAAAATGTCTAAATGTCTATCATACCTATACGCGAGCATCGAATCCGTGAGTAATATGTCCATTATACCTAGACGCTACAAAAAACAGAATTCTAGTGCACACACAATTCTAATTGCATATTGGCTACCTCCATAAGGTTCTACTACAAACAGCCTGCTAAACCCTGGATAAATAAAATCAATTAGTTCAATAAGTTGGAAAAATTATTTTAAGCCCAGTCACCACGTCAAGGTTACTTTCTGTAACTGGGTCCTAACCTACTGGTACTTGCCTTTTTGGCTACATTAGCTGACAGCTTCTCCTGTGTGGCCTGGAGATGTGTGCTTGTGTGATTGGCTGCATGCTTAGTCAGTTTAAATATGTGAGTGGCTGCATGCTTGTTCAGTGTGAATGTGATTGGCTGCATGCTTGTTCAGTGTGAATGCGAGATTGGCTGCATGATGGTTCAGTGTGAATGCATGATTGGCTGCATGCTTGTTCAGTGTGAATGCATGATTGGCTGCATGCTTGTTCAGTGTGATTGTGTGATTGGCTGCATGTTTGTTCAGTGTGAATGTGAGAATGGCTGCATGTTTGTTCAGTGTGAATGGGTGATTGGCTGCATGCTTGTTCAGTGTGAATGGTTCAGTGTGAATGGGTGATTGGCTGCATGCTTGTTCAGTGTGAATGTGAGAATGGCTGCATGTTTGTTCAGTGTGAATGGGTGATTGGCTGCATGCTTGTTCAGTGTGATTGTGTGATTGGCTGCATGTTTGTGGCTGCATGCTTGTTCAGTGTGATTGTGTGATTGGCTGCATGTTTGTTCAGTGTGAATGTGAGAATGGCTGCATGTTTGTTCAGTGTGAATGGGTGATTGGCTGCATGCTTGTTCAGTGTGAGGAAATTAGAGGGCTTCACTTGTCAATAAGAACCCCCTAAATAAGTCAATATTTAAAACCCCTAATTAGATTACCATCAGGTTAATCAGGTAGACTGACGAATTGCAATGTCCCTCACGCGTCCTTTTTACATGGCACCTATTGGCCTTGGAGAAAGGGATTTAGGTTTACAGTAAAGTAATGATTGGTTCTTCACCTCCTGAGTGCAGTAATCTCTGAAACAACATTCATGGAGCCTTAGGTTGTCTTCTGACAGGCAGAAATGTCCAGTTTATAAGCTGGTGACCTGTATTTAGATGTGGTCTTGTGTGATAAGGCTGCATGCTTAGTCCAGTTTTAAATATATGAGTGGCTGCATGCTTGTTCAGTGTGAATGTATTGGCTGCATGCTTTGTTTCAGGTGAATGCGCGATTGGGTGCATGATGTTCATTGGGTGAATGCATGATTGGCTGCATGCTTGTTCGTGGTGAATGGCATGATTTGGCTGCATGCTTGTTCAGTGTGATGTGTGATTGGCTGCATGTTTTGTTAGTGTGAAATGTGAGAATGGCTGCATGTTTGTTCATGTGAATGGTGATTGGCTGCAATTGCCTTGTTCATTGTGATGTGAGAATGGCTGCATGTTTGTTCAGTTGAATGGGTGAGTGGCTGCAATGCTTGTTCAGTGTGTTGTGTGATTTGGCTTGCATGTTTGCTTCAGTTGAATGTGAAATGGCGCATGTTTTGTTCAGTGTTACATGGTTGATCATTATGGCTGCACTTTTCAAGTGTGATGCTGTTGAACTGCATGCTTGTTCAGTGTGAATGCGTGATTGGCTCCATGCTTGTTCAGTGTGATTGGCTGCATGCTTGTTCAGTGTGAATACGTGATTGGCTGCATGCTTGTTCAGTGTGAATGTGTGATTGACTGCATGCTTGTTCAGTGTGAATGGGTGATTGACTGCATGCTTGTTCAGTGTGAATGGGTGATTGGCTGCATGTTTGTTCAGTGTGAATGGGTGATTGGTTGCATGCTTATTCAGTGTGAATGTGTGATTGACTGCATGCTTGTTCAGTGTGAATGCGTGATTGGCTCCATGCTTGTTCAGTGTGATTGGCTGCATGCTTGTTCAGTGTGAATACGTGATTGGCTGCATGCTTGTTCAGTGTGAATGTGTGATTGGCTGCATGCTGTTGACCCCAGTAATGGGGTGCTGCAGGGAATTTTGTCCTGTTAGAGAAGTTTTGTGGAATTACTGAGCAGTAGATCTTCTATTTATATACCATATCTTATTATGGGATTTGACCACACAGTCATGTTTACAAAGTACAACAGACGGGGTTTGATAAGACATTTTAGATCTCAAATATGAATAAGTTATTCATGAATGACCTGTGAATCCACAAGTATAAATCTTTATTAAATACCAGTGTGACAAATTAATTATACAGATACAAAAGTAATATGCAACAAATGGAGTATGTAACATCTAAAATATACAACACCCACTGTCTCAGAAGTATGGCCAATACTCCACAGATGATAGGGCCACACAAAGGTGAAGCTCCTAATGGGATACTTATTGACAGTTTGATGGAGAAGCGGAAGAATCCTTGTGCAGAATGCATCCAGTTTGGAGAGTGATGTAGAACCCTAAACCATGGACTCCCTTAGTCCGGCATTACCTGGACATACATCACATTAGTAACTTCACTTTTACCTTTGTGTAGGCCTATCGTCTGTGCAGTATTGGCCATACCTCTGAGGATCTATATTACTAAAAGACAGATGTAGATATAGACTAGAATGCCATACTAGAATGTGAATGCCAATAGTTATGCCCCTGCTACTAGAATGTGAATGCCAATAGTTATGCCCCTGCTACTAGAATGTGAATGCCAATAGTTACGCCCCTGCTACTAGAATGTGAATGCCAATAGTTACATCCCTGCTACTAGAATGTGAATGCCAATAGTTACAATCCCTGCTACTGAATGTGAATGCCATATTATGCCCCTGCTACTAAATGTGAATGTAACACGCCCCTGCTACATAAATTGAATGCCAATAGTTACATCCCTGCTACTAGAATGTGAATGCCATAGTTACATCCCTCTACTAGAATGTGAATGCCAATGTTACCTCCCTGCTACTAGAATGTGAATGCCAATAGTTACGACCCTGTTACTAGAATGTGAATGCCATAGTTACACCCCTGCTACTAGAATGTGAATGCCAATAGTTACATCCCTGCTACTAGAATGTGAATCCCAATGTTACACCATCCCTGCTACTAGAATGTGAATGCCCAATAGTTACATCCCTGCTACTAGAATGTGAATGCCAATAGTTACATCCCTGCTACTAGAATGTGAATGCCAATAGTTACTCCCCTGCTACTAGAATGTGAATGCCAATAGTTATCCCTGCTACTAGAATGTGAATGCCAATAGTTACACCCCTGCTACTAGAATGTGAATACCACTAGAATGTGAATGCCAATAGTTACTCCCCTGCTACTAGAATGTGAATGCCAATAGTTACATCCCTGCTACATAATGTAATGCCATAGTTACTCCCCTGCTACTAGAATGTGAATGCCAATAGTTACCCCCTGCTACTAGAAGTGTGAATGCCAATAGTTACATCCCTGCTACTAGAATGTGAATGCCAATAGTTACCAATCCCTGCTACTAGAATGTGAATGCCAATAGTTACATCCCTGCTACTAGAAGTGAATGCCAATAGTTACTCCCCTGCTACTAGAATGTGAATAGTTTACGCCCCTGCTACTAAATGGAATGCCAATAGTTACTCCTGTCTACTAGAATGTGAATGCCAATAGTTACATACCCTACCCTGCTACAAGATGTGAATGCCAATATTTACTCCCTGCTACTAAATGTGAATGCCAATGTTACGTCCCTGCTACTAGAATGTGAATGCCAATAGTTACGCCCTGCTACTAATGTGAATGCCAATAGTTACATCCCTGCTACTAAATGTGAATGCCAATAGTTCATCCCTGCTACTAAATGTGAATGCCAATAGTTACATCCTGCTACTAGAATGTGAATGCCAATAGTTACCCCTGCTACTAGAATGTGAATGCCAATAGTTACTCCCCTGCTACTAGAATGTGAATGCCAATAGTTACATCCCTCTACTAGAATGTGAATGCCAATAGTTACATCCCTCTACTAGAATGTGAATGCCAATAGTTACATCCCTGCTACTAGAATGTGAAGCCATAGTTACTCCCCTGCTACTAGAATGTGAATGCCAATGTTACATCCCTGCTACTAGATGAATGCCAATAGTTACATCCCTGCTACTAGAATGTAATGCCAATAGTTACACTCCCTGCTACTAGAATGTGAATGCCAATAGTTACATCCCTGCTACTAGAATGTGAATGCCATAGTTTACTCCCTGCTACTAGAATGTGAATGCCAATAGTTACGCCCCTGCTACTAGAATGTGAATGCCAATAGTTACATCCCTGCTACTAGAATGTGAATGCCAATAGTTACTCCCTGCTACTAGAATGTGAATGCCAATAGTTACATCCCTGCTACTAGAATGTGAATCCATATTATCCCTCACTAATGTGAATGCCAATAGTTCATCCCTGCTACTAGAATGTGAATGCCAATATTTACTATCCTCCTGCTACTAGAATGGATGCAATAGTACATCCTGCTACTAGAATGTAAATGCCAATAGTTACTCCCTGCTACTAGAATGTGAATGCCATAGTTAATCCCTGCTACTAGAATTGTGAATGCCAATAGTTACTCCCCTGCTACTAGAATGTGAATGCCAATAGTTACATCCCTGCTACTAGAATGTGAATCAATTACACATCCCTGCTATTAGAATGTGAATAGTTACGCCCCTGCTACAATGTGAATATTACGCCCCCTGCTACTAGAATGTGAATGCCAATAGTTACTCCCCTGCTACTAGAATGTGAATGCCAATAGTTACGCCCCTGCTACTAGAATGTGAATGCCAATAGTTACTCCCCTGCTACTAGAATGTGATGCCAATAGTTACATCCCTGCTCTAGAATGTGAATGCCAATATTTACATCCCTGCTACTAGAATGTGAATGCCAATAGTTACGCCCCTCTACTAGAATGTGAATGCCATAGTTCATCCCTGCTACTAGAATGTGAATGCCAATATTACCACCCCTGCTACTAGAATGGAATGCCAATGTTACATCCCTGCTACTAGAATTGAATGCCAATAGTTACTCCCTGCTACTAGAATGTGAATGCCAATAGTTACATCCCTGCTACTAGAATGTGAATCCAATAGTTACTCCACTCCCTCTACTAGAATGTGAATGCCAATAGTTACCATCCCTGCTACTAGAATGTGAATGCCAATAGTACACTCCCTGCTACTAGAATGTGAATGCCAATAGTTACTCCCTGCTACTAAAGGTGAATGCCAATAGTTACATCCCGCTACTAGAATGTGAATGCCAATAGTTACGTCCCTGCTACTAAAGGTGAATGCCAATAGTTACGCCCCTGCTACTAGAATGTGAATGCCAATAGTTACACTCCCTGCTACTAGAATGTGAATGCCAATAGTTACTCCCTGCTACTAAAGTGAATGCCAATAGTTACATCCCTGCTACTAGAATGTGAATGCCAATAGTTACATCCCTGCTACTAGAATGTGAATGCCAATAGTTACATCCCTGCTACTAGAATGTGAATGCCAATAGTTACTCCCCTGCTACTAGAATGTGAATGCCAATAGTTACATCCCTGCTACCAGAATGTGAATGCCAATAGTTACTCCCCTGCTACTAGAATGTGAATGCCAATAGTTACATCCCTGCTACTAGAATGTGATGCCAATAGTTACTACTCCCCTGCTACTAGAATGTGAATGCCAATAGTTACTCCCCTGCTACTAGAATGTGAATGCCAATAGTTACGCCCCTGCTACTAGAATGTGAATGCCAATAGTTACGCCCCTGCTACTAGAATGTGAATGCCAATAGTTACGCCCCTGCTACTAGAATGTGAATGCAATAGTACTCCCGGCTCTAGAATGTGAATGCCATAGTTACATCCCTGCTCTAGAATGTGAATGCCATAGTTACATCCCTCTACTAGAATGTGAATGCCAATAGTTACTCCCTGCTACTAGAATGTGAATGCCAATAGTTACATCCCTGCTACTAGAATTTGAATGCCAATAGTTACATCCCTGCTACTAGAATGTGAATGCCAATAGTTACATCCCTGCTACTAGAATGTGAATGCCAATAGTTACATCCCTGCTACTAGAATGTGAATGCCAATAGTTAGCCCCTGCTACTAAATGGATGATGCCAATAGTTACTCCCTGCTACTAGAATGTGAATGCCAATAGTTTACCCCTGCTACTAGAATGTGAATGCCAATAGTTACCCCCTGCTACTAGAATGTGAATAGTTACCCCTGCTACTAAATGTGAATGCCAATGTAACCCCCTGCTACTAGAATGTGAATGCCAATAGTAACCCCTGCTACTAGAATGTGAATGCCAATAGTTACACCCCTGCTACTAGAATGTGAATAGTTACGCCCCTGCTACTAGAATGTGAATGCCAATAGTTACATCCCTGCTACTAGAATTTGAATGCCAATAGTTACGCCCCTGCTACTAGAATGTGAATGCCAATAGTTACATCCCTGCTACTAAATGTGAATGCCAATAGTTACATCCCTGCTACTAGAATGTGAGCCAATAGTTACATCCCTGCTACTAGAATGTGAAGCCATTAGTTACTACCCCCTCTACTAGAATGTGAATGCCAATAGTTACATCCCTGCTACTAGAATGTGAATGCCAATAGTTACAATCCCTGCTACTAAGATGTGAATGCCAATAGTTCCATCCCTCTACTAGAATGTGAATGCCAATAGTTACTACCCCCTGCTACTAGAATGTGAATGCCAAGTTACACTCCCTGCTACTAGAATGTGAATGCCAATATTTACTCCCTGCTACTAGAATGTGAATGCCAATGTTACATCCCTGCTACTAGAATGTGAATGCCAATAGTTACCCCCTGCACTAGAATTGTGAATGCCAATAGTTACATCCCTGCTACTAAGAATGTGAATGCCATAGTTACATCCCTGCTACTAGAATGTGAATAGTTACGACCCCCTGCTACTAGAATGTGAATATTACCCCCTCTAGAATGTAATGCCAATAGTTACGCCCCTGCTACTAGAATGTGAAGCCAATAGTTACCCCCTGCTACTAGAAGGTGAATGCCAATAGTTACATCCCTGCTACTAGAATGTGAATGCCAATAGTTACAATCCCTGCTACTAGAATGTGAATGCCAATAGTTACATCCCTGCTACGATATGTGAATGTTACCCCCTGCTACTAGAATGTATGCCAATAGTTACGCCCCTGCTACTAGAATGTGAATGCCAATAGTTACGCCCCTGCTACTAGAATGTGAATGCCAATAGTTACATCCCTGCTACTAGAATGTGAATGCCAATAGTTACACCCCTGCTACTAGAATTGTGAATAGTTACGCCCCTGCTACTAGAATGTGAATGCCAATAGTTACGCCCCTGCTACTAGAATGTGAATGCCAATAGTTACATCCCTGCTACTAGAATGTGATGCCAATAGTTACTCCCTGCTACTAGAATGTTGAAATAGTTCCCCCTGCTACTAGAATGTGAATGCCAATAGTTACATCCTTGCTACTACTAGAATGTGAATGCCAATAGTTACATCCCTGCTCACTAAATGTGAATGCCAATAGTTACATCCCTGCTACTAGAATGTGAATGCCAATAGTTACGCCCCTGCTACTAGAATGTGAATGCCAATAGTTACATCCCTGCTACTAGAATGTGAATGCCAATAGTTACTCCCCTGCTACTAGAATGTGAAGCCAATAGTTACCCGCTTAGAATGTGAATGCCAATAGTTACATCCCTGCTACTAGAATGTGAATGCCAATAGTTACATCCCTCTACTAGAATTGAATGCCAATAGTTACGCTACCCCTGCTACTAGAATGTGAATGCCAATAGTTACATCCCTGCAACTAGAATTGAATGCCAATAGTTACATCCCTGCTACTAGAATTGGAATGCCAATAGTTACTCATCTCCCCTGCTACTAGAATGTGAATGCCAATATTCATCCCTGCTACTAGAATGTGAATGTGCCAATATTTACGTCCCTGCTACTGAATGTGAATGCCAATAGTTACGCCCCTGCTACTAGAATGTGAATGCCAATAGTTCCATCCCTGCTACTAGAATGTGAATGCCAATAGTTACTAGCTCCTGTTCTACTAGAAGTGAATGCCAATAGTTACTCCCTGCTACTAAATGTGAATGCCAATAGTTACATCCTGCTATAGAATGTGAATCCATAGTTCCCTCCCTGCTATAGAATGTGAATATATTTACACCCCTGCTATAGAATTGCATATTACTCCCCTGCACTGAATGTGAATGCCAATAGTTACGCCCCTGCTACTAGAATGTGAATGCCAATAGTTACGCCCCTGCTACTAGAATGTGAATGCCAATAGTTACATCCCTGCTACTAGAATGTGAATGCCAATAGTTACATCCCTGCTACTAGAATGTGAATGCCAATAGTTACATCCCTGCTACTAGAATGTGAATGCAATAGTTACGCCCCTTGCTACATGTGAATGCCAATAGTTACTCCCTGCTACTAAAATGTGAATGCCAATAGTTACTATCCCTGCTACTAGAATGTGAATGCCAATAGTTACATCCCTGCTACTAGAATGTGAATGCCAATAGTTACATCCCTGCTACTGAATGTGAATGCCATAGTTACATCCCTGCACTAGAATGTGAATGCCAATAGTTACACCCCTGCTACTAGAATCTGAATGCCAATAGTTAAGCCACTGCTACTAGAATGTGAATGCCAATAGTTACGTCCCTGCTACTAGATGTGAATGCCAATAGTTACCCCTGCTAATAGAATGTGAATGCCAAATAGTTACACCCTGCTACTAGAATGTGAATGCCAATAGTTACTCCCTGCTACTAGAATTGAATGCCAATAGTTACACCCCTGCACAATGTGAATGCCAATAGTTACATCCCTGCTACTAGAATGTGAATGCCAATAGTTACTCCCCTGCTACTAGAATGTGAATGCCAATAGTTACATCCCTGCTACTAGAATGTGAATGCCAATAGTTACATCCCTGCTACTAGAATGTGAATGCCAATAGTTACATCCCTGCTACTAGAATGTGAATGCCAATAGTACTCCCCTGCTACTAGAATGTGAATGCCATAGTTACATCCCTGCTACTAGAATGTGAATGCCAATAGTTACATCCCTGCTACTAGAATGTGAATACCACTAGAATGTGAATGCCAATAGTTACTCCCCTGCTACTAGAATGTGAATGCCAATAGTTACACCCCTGCTACTAGAATGTGAATAGTTACGCACCCTGCTACTAGAATGTGAATGCCAATAGTTACGCCCTGCTACTAGAATGTGAATGCCAATAATTATGCCCTGCTACTAGAATGTGAAAGCCATAGTACATCCCTGCTACTAGAATGTGAATGCCAATAGTTACATCCCTGCTACTAGAATGTGAATGCCAATAGTTACTCCCTGCTACTAGAATGTGAATGCCAATAGTTACTCCCCTGCTACTAGAATGTGAATGCCAATAGTTACATCCCTGCTACTAGATGTGAATGCCAATAGTTACTCCCTGCTACTAGAATGTGAATGCCAATAGTTACAATCCCTGCTACTAGTAATGTGAATGCCAATAGTTACTCCCCTGCTACTAGAATGTGAATGTCCAATAGTTACCCCTGCTACTAGAATGGTGAATGCCAAATAGTTAGCCCCCTGCTACTAGAATGTGAATGCCAATAGTATACATCCCTGCTACTAGAATGTGATGCCAATAGTTACACCCGCTACTAGAATGTGAAATAGTTTACCCCCTGCTACTAGAATGTGAATGCCAATATACGCCCCTGCTACTAGAATGTATGCCAATAGTACACTCCCTGCTACTAGAATGTGAATGCCAATAGTTACATACCCCCTGCTACTAGAATGTGAATGAGTTACCCCCTGCTACTAGAATTGTAATGCCAATAGTTACATCCCTGCTACTAGAATGGTATGCCAATAGTTACGCCCCTGCTACTAGAATGTGAATGCCAATAGTTACTCCCTGCTACTAGAATGTGAATGCCAATAGTTACATCCCTGCTACTAGAATGTGAATGCCAATAGTTACATCCCTGCTACTAGAATGTGAATGCCAATAGTTACTCCCCTGCTACTAGAATGTGAATGCCATAGTTACACCTCCCTGCTACTAGAATGTGAATCCAATAGTTCCACCCTGCTACTAGAATGTGAATGCCAATAGTTACATCCTGCTACTAGAATGTGAATGCCAATAGTTACTCCCCTGCTACTAGAATGTGAAGCCATATTACTCCCTGCACTGAATGATGCCAATGTTACACCCTGCTACTAGAATGTGAATGCCAATAGTTACACTCCTGCTACTAGAATGTGAATGCCAATAGTTACTACTCCCCCTGCTACTAGAATGTAATGCCAATAGTTACATCCCTGCTACTAGAATGTGAATGCCAATAGTTACATCCCTGCTATTAGAATGTGAATAGTTACGCCCCTGCTACTAGAATGTGAATAATTACGCCCCTACTACTAGAATGTGAATGCCAATAGTTACGCCCCTGCTACTAGAATGTGAATGCCAATAGTTACGCCCCTGCTACTAGAATGTGAATGCCATAGTTACACCTTCCTCTACTATTTTGCTCCCTTATCTTATCTCCGCCTGCTGAACAGATGGAATGCCAATAGTTACATCCCTGCTACTAAAATGTGAATGCCAATAGTTACATCCCTGCTACTAGAATGTGAATGCCAATAGTTACCCCCTGCTACTAGAATTGAATGCCATAGTTACCCCTGCTACTAGAATGTGAATGCCAATAGTTACCCCTGCTACTAGAATGTGAATGCCAATAGTTACTCCTGCTATCGAATGTGAATGCCAATAGTTACACCCCTGCTACTAGAATGTGTAATCGTTACGCCCCTGCTACTAGAATGTGAATGCCAATAGTTACATCCCTGTACTAGAATGTGAATGCCATAGTTACATCCCTGCTACTAGATGTGAATGCCAATAGTTACTCCCTGCTACTAGAATGTGAAATAGTTCGTCCCCTGCTACTAGAATGTGAATGCCAATAGTTACATCCCTGCTACTAAATGTGAATGCCAATATCTCCCTGCTACTAGAATTGAATGCCAATAGTTACATCCCTGTACTAGAATGTGAATGCCAATAGTTACGCCCCTGCTACTAGAATGTGAATGCCATATTTCCCTGCTACTAGAATGTGAATGCCAATAGTTACTCCCCTGCTACTAGAATGTGATGCCAATAGTTACATCCCTGCTACTAGAATGTGAATGCCAATAGTTACATCCCTGCTACTAGAATGTGAATGCCAATAGTTACATCCTGCTACTAGAATGTGAATGCCAATAGTTCCTCCCTGCTACTAGAATTGAATGCCAATAGTTACTCCCGCTACTAGAATGTGAATGCCAATAGTTACTCCCTGCTACTAGAATGTGAATGCCAATAGTTACCTCCCCTGCTACTAATGTGAATGCCAATAGTTACACCTCCCTGCTACTAGAATGTAATGCCAATAGTTACTCCCTGCCTACTAGAATGTGAATGCCATGTTACGCCCCTGCTACTAGAATGTGAACTGCCAATAGTTGCATCCCTGCTACTAGAATGTGAATGCCAATAGTTACTCCCCGCTACTAGAATGTGAATGCCAATAGTTACATCCCTGCTACTAGAATGTGAATGCCAATAGTTACACATACCCTCTACTAAATAATTAATCAATGCTAATACTCCTGACATACCCCCTCACTAGAATGTGATAGCCAATAGTTACATCCCTGCTACTAGAATGTGAATGCCATAGTTACCCCCTGCTACTAATGTGAATGCCATAGTTACATCCCTGCTACTAGAATGTGAATGCCAATAGTTCATCCCTGCTACTAGAATGTGAATGCCAATAGTTACATCCCTGCTACATAATTGAATGCAATAGTTACTCCCTGCTACTAGAATGTGAATGCCATATTTACATCCCTGCTACTAGTAATGTGTGAATAAGTTACGACCCCTGCTACTAGAATTGATGCCAATAGTTTTACGCCCCTGCTACTAGAATGTGAATGCCAATAGTTACATCCCTGCTACTAGAATGTGAATGCCAATAGTTAATCCCTGCTACAGAATGTGAATGCCATAGTTACCATCCCTGCTACTAGAATGTGAATGCCAATAGTTACATCCCTGCTACTTGAATGTAATGCAATGTACTACTGCTACTAGAATGTGAATCCATAGTTACATCCCCTGCTACTAGAATGTGAATGCCAATAGTTACATCCCTGCTACTAGAATGTGAATGCCAATATGTACATCCCTGCTACTAGAATGTGAATGCCAATAGTTACTCCCCTGCTACTAGAATGTGAATGCCAATAGTTACGCCCCTGCTACTAGAATGTGAATGCCAATAGTTACCCCCTTACTAGAATGTGAATGCCAATAGTTACATCCCTGCTACTAGAATGAATGCCAATAGTTACACCCCTGCTACTAGAATGTGAATAGTTACACCCCTGCTACTAGAATGTGAATGCCAATAGTAACGCCCCTGCTACTAGAATGTGAATGCCAATAGTTACATCCCTGCTACTAGAATGTGAATGCCAATAGTTACACCCCTGCTACTAGAATGTGAATAGTTAACCCCCTGCTACTAGAATGTGAATGCCAATAGTTACATCCCTGCTACTAGAATGTGATGCCATAGTGTACGCCCTGCTACTAGAATGTGAATGCCAATAGTTACATCCCTGCTACTAGAATGTGAATGCCATATGGTTCGCCCCTGCTACTAGAATGTGATGCCAATAGTAACCCCCTGCTACTAGAATGTGAATGCCAATAGTTACGCCCCTGCTACTAGAATGTGAAGCCAATAGTTACATCCCTGCTACAGAATGTGAATGCCAATAGTAACGCCCCTGCTACTAGAATGTGAATGCCAATAGTAACATCCCTGCTACTAGAATGTGAATGCCAATAGTTACATCCCTGCTACTAGAATGTGAATGCCAATAGTAACGCCCCTGCTACTAGAATGTGAATGCCAATAGTTACATCCCTGCTACGAAATGTGAATGCCAATAGTTACACCCCTGCACTAAATGTGAATGTTACAGCCCCCTGCTACTAGAATGTGAATGCCAATAGTTATGCCCCTGCTACTAGAATGTGAATGCCAATAGTTACATCCCTGCTACTAGAATGTGAATGCCAATAGTTACATCCCTGCTACTAGAATGTGAATGCCAATAGTTACATCCCTGCTACTAGAATGTGAATGCCAATAGTTACATCCTGCTACTAGAATGTGAATGCCAATAGTTACATCCCTCTACTAGAATGTGAATGCCAATAGTTACATCCCTGCTACTAGAATGTGAATGCCAATAGTTTATTTGCAATGGATGGTGGACACTGGTAAACATTTTCTATAAAATGGGCTACAGGCCAAGCTTAATATTGTATAATGTACAAGTACTGAATATCTGTTGTATTCAATTAGATCAACCGGACTTAAGTTTAGTTCTTGAAAACGTTTCGCTAGTCATCCGACTGGCTTTCTCAATTCAGAATGAGAAAGCCAGTCGGATGACTAGCGAAACGTTTTCAAGAACTAAACTTCAAGTCCGGTTGATCTAATTGAATACAACAGATATACCATGACCTGGATGAATGAGAACCTTCACAAGCAAGTACTGAAATAATAAAGTATTACATTTACTATCTTAACTTATCTTAACTGAGGTATACTGTGTTAAGCGTTTGTCTTTAACAGCTGATCCTGTTCCACCCTGGCCTACATTAAGGATTTTGTATGTTCTTGGGTGCTTGTGTGGATTTCCCCTGGGTACTCAACAATCCTATAGTGAGAGAGGGTATTTCGATTGTACAGGCCCTCATGGGGATGAGTAGAGTAAATGTAGATTACTGCATAATATGCTCAATGATAAATAAGAAAATAAATGAAGTGCGGTACAGTACAATTACGTAATACAAATGATACAAATTGAAAAATTCTAAGTTTGCCCCCACAAGTTAAAGTTTCATTTGAAGCAACTAAAAAAGTTTATCACAAAAGAGTCAAGATGAAAGGAGAACTGAAAAACAGAATCATTCAAGCATTTTGGAGAGTAGGGATGGCCGGTTCGCAGATCCGAACCCGGATCCGCCGCGGATTTATCCCGTTCGCGAACGGCAGAAAATTTCTGAAAATATGCGAAAAGGCGTAATTTCAAAAATACGAGAAATCTCGTAATTTTGAGAATATTTTCCATTTTAACGGGTCCGCTCACGGATTTTCAAATTTTTTCGAAAATTCGCAGATCCTCGAGCGGACCGGATTTTGCGAAGTTCGGACATCTCTATTGGAGAGGAGGAAATAAACGTGAAATGTTTTCAGTACTAGTTCCAATGGTAATTTTTGACAATCTATCTTAGAGACAATCTTATCAGTGTGGATGGGTGGTCACTGGCTCTTACCATTGGCCCTATTCTTCAGGCATGGGCTAATGGTTCCATGTAAACCAGAGAGTGTTAATCCACAACCCCTTCCTTCAACAGTAACAGTTTAAGGGAATGTCCACCCCCAAATCCTAAAAATCCTTACCTTACAATCTGTCTCCTTATGGTTCTCCTGACGTCCATGTCCAGAGTCCAAGAAACTGAAGCGTAGTGGCTGTCTTCCTGTCCAATGATCCATGGTCTCTGCCTTCTGTGATGCCTCCCGGATCCCTCCCTCCAGACTTAAAGGCTTTTAATACAGAGATCCTTAGGCTGGGTACACACCAGCAGATATTTTCGGCCGACCAACTGATTCACAGACGAACGAACGATTAAACATGTCAGTAAATTCCGGTCGATCGTGCGGTTCCCTATGGGACCACATGATTGATCGTTCGCAAATTTGCCGCGAACAACGGTCATTTGGAGCTCGGAGCGAGCGCTCTGTCAGGACAAATAATCCTTTAGTGTGTACCCAGCCTTAGAGTTGCCAACCCCCAACCCCCATAATAATACTTGCGCTAAAAGTAGTGCACACTTGATATTGAATCGCGAGCACCAGATGCGCGGGTGTCTTTTTCATAAGTCGCAAATCTGGCACTAATTAATAGGGTTAAAGCTGCGCTAAGTCACGCTAAACTATAGTAAACCGGTTAGCGTGACCATAATTCCATATAATTGCCCAATCGGCTCTGGGCAAATGAGCCGGGCAGTGTTTTTCTAGTGCTTTCTCAAGTTTTGTTCATATTCTAGTACACAAATCGCAGGTATTGCATCCTGCCTCTAGCCAATTGTTCCTGATGACTTTTGGATGTTATCATACCAGAGTAAGACATTGATTAGTTAGCTAATGTTACTTGGGAAAGGAAAATCAAATAACTTTCGCACAAGGCTAAATATCCTAGAATAATTATAGCACGTTCATACGTTTGAAGATACCCTACAAAGGAAATAAAAATGTATATAACACTGGTGTTCCTTTTTTTATTATTGGACAAGTGCAAATAAAAATTCAGGTTAAAAGTACACAAAACTGATAGACTGATATCTAGACAGTCAAACACAGTATGATAACAATATCTCTGATACATTAATACCCCTGACATTTGCAGCAAAAAAAAAAACAAAACGAAAGCTATTTTATACAATTACGAAATTTAAGTATATCTTGTGCTTTTTCTTTTAAAGACATATAATAAAATCTAATGCTCACACACACAAAAAAAAATCTCGTAAATGTCAAAAACTGCTCTGGGCTAAAACGAGGGCTATAGTATTTTCTTGATCCGCTGTAACAATTTCTGGGGTTTATAAGAATGCTAAATGTTCTGGAATTACAGCTGTTCCACTGATCAGTGACTGAGCCAGACTTGTGTTATTGCACCATGTTCTTGCTTGTACCTAGAGAGCAGTAAAGCCTCAATATAATAAAAGGCACCTGCATTTTAAATGAAATTTCAATTGAAAAACTTAACAGCCCTTCAAATTGCAGAATTTAACGCAGCCCAGTAAAGCTTAAATAACACTTTGCCTCCGCAGACAGAGGATTCTGTATTCAAGGTGACTTGATTGTGTCGCGTGGTAAAATTATTTACAATTAAGGAATTTCTCTGGAGGGCCGCAGAGCATTTTCGCTGTTCCACAACACCTATGAAGGCATATGGTCCTTCTCTTTCAGTATTCATTGAGGATCCTGAACCTTTATGGTAATTGAATCAGTTAGAGTGCTGAGTAGAGCAAGCATAAAACCCTGTTAACCCAAAGGTCGCTCCTGTGCATTGTTTATTTATCGGTGGGTGAAAGCGCTAAATTGGCAGCTTCTGTCACAGTCACTATAAAATATCACCTGCAATATTAACAGGGAGTAAATAAATTGCAAGTCATGGATTGGAATTACAAATACAGCGGAATGGAAAATAATAGATCCATTTTACAAGAGCAATTCACAAAGAATTTGAAGACTATATGGATCTATTATTCTCCGTTCCATTGAATTTCTGTTATATAGGTTTGAATGGTGTCAGCGGTGATTATTGGTACATGTAGTAGTAGCATTGAATACTTCCTGTTTTTCAAATTAAACTAGGGATGGGTGTTTTCTTTAGGCTTTTGGAAAAGAGACATTTTTTAAAGACACTATTAGATGTACAGTAGCCTGGGCCATGTGTAAGAAAGAATTCCTATTCTGCAAGGGCAACTATTGAAACCCAGCTTGCCTTTGCACTGATGATAAAAACAGAGTTTGTGATGCTAATTTGTCAGGCTCTAGATTCTACCTCTGAATCTAGAAATTAGTTTGCAATGCTTGAGTTCAGGTTTAACTGTAATGCCAACGAGTAGTGAATTGAACAGGCTCTGTAAATGTGGTAAGTTATAGTTAAAATTGTAAGTGTCCTCAATACAAGGACAATATAAGGGAACTTCCACATACCTTTCAAAAAAGCCTAGGGTGGTGTCTCTAGCTTCTGTTATAGGCATGCTCCTCTGCTGTGACACACGTCATCACCAGCTGTGTCATAAGTCTCTTATATCGATCTTTATAAAGCTAGTTACAGGCCTGTAATAGTTTTCTGTGCTTTCCAATGCCTGCCTTTGGACACCTTATGGAGGGACACATTTTCTTTTCAGACTATTGGCTATCTTTAAAAATGATAAAGAATGTTTGGGATTCAGCTGATGATGTGGCATTCCCTCTGTCCCAGCAATAGGATACACGTTGACATGCTCAAGCCACTGGATATGGGGTGGGGTAATGGGTGTTGAAGATGTCACAGCACAAAGTATAAGCAGAAAGTACCATCCCTTATAATGATGTAATTTTGAAAGAAAATAGCTTCTAAAAGCATAATCCTGGATTCATTTAAAAAGGAAAATCTATTTAATTTACATGTTTAACATTCTAATGATTACAAATTTATTTTCTTATGCCATATTTTATTAACAGAACCAGGAATCATCGACCCTCCTGTTCTAACCAACGTGAAATCCAGATCATTGCTAATTACTTGGCAGCACCCAATCCAACCCAATGGCTTAATCACCCACTATAATATTTACCAAAATGGCCAGCAACAAGCAAATCTTCCTGGAAACAGTTCGAGTTATGCCATCTTTAATTTAGACCCTCACACAAAGTATCAGTTTCAGGTTGAAGGATGCACTGCACAAGGCTGCTCACTGTCCTTAAAGTCTTTAAATGTATTGACTCACCCAGATGCACCAAGTGATATTCCTGCCCCTCATCTCCACTCTGATACACCCACATCTATTGTTATTCAGTGGCAACCTCCACTTCACCCAAATGGAATAGTAGATAACTTTACAATTGAGAGACGAGTAAAGGGAACAGAACACATATATCAAATTGCAACTGTACAGGGAAACCATCAGATGCAATATTTGGATAAAACAAGTGATCTAAGTCCTTGGACCAAATATGAATACAGGATTAAAGCAGCGACCATCAATGGAGGAGTAAACATTAGTACTTGGTCAGAGGTTAAAACAATGCCGTCTCGACCAGCTGGCATGCAGGCTCCAGAAGTTACTGTGCTAGGACCGTACACAGCAAAGGTTAGTAGCTTTAATATGAATTATTATGAAGGAATCAAGAATGCTCACATGTCTACAGAGAAAAGATATATTTCTGTAATTCTTGGATTGCTAATGACTAATTAGACAGAGGGTAAGACTTAGTACCCAGAATGCATAGTTGTGTTCTTCCTGTTTAGGTAGTGGTGATGAGTCCAAATTTTGAACCAAACTTGGTTTTTAGGTGGAACTGTGGGTTCCAAAAAAATCTGGAGGGAACTTTTGGAATTTGATGGGTGGGAAAAATTGAAATGCAATATCAAAAGTGTTTTGGTGTCAGAATTCGATGCCGAAAATTCTGCACCCATTGGCTTCAGTTGGGTATGATTTTGCCAGCGGAAACTAGCTGGTTTAATTGATCTCTAGATAGGTAGTAGATTTCTGTCACCTAGGATTGGATGAAGCTAATTCCACTCCCACAGATTCAGGTGTTTATTGTACTTTAACAGTCTGAGATCTTCAGTGCAGTCTTCCCTTACCTGCTACAGCTCTGCCCATTTCTACTCTCTCTGACAACTGTGAAAATATAGGCAGAGCTGAAATTCCCATTATTATAACGTAAAATATAAACGGTTAATTAGAGATAAGTCCCTGTTTCAAAATGAAGCTGTTTTCATTTCAGAACTGCCGGTTTTGAAAAACCATAGATCTGATGGAATTTTCAGAAATGTAAAATTTATTAAAAATTTAAAATCACTGTTGATAATTCAAAAAAGTAGAAAATCATGCCAAAAATAAAAAAAAATTAAATTAAAAATGAAAATTTCTGTCAAACAAAGCAAAAAGATACGATTTAACTGGATTCTAAATGGATTTTTGAAATTTCAATAGGTTCAGTAGAACCGCTGGTGGAAGGAAACTCACTAGTTTCATTGACCTCTACAGTTAACTATCAGAGATGAAAGAAACTGACATGTTTTGTTCGGACAGCGGTTCTGAAGAACCTAAAAATGTTTCCGGAAAAAAAAACTATTTTCATTTGAGATTTTCGACTTTCCCACATAGAGGTCCAATCCAATTTTCAAATTTTCAAAAAAAAAAAGATTTAAACCTAATTTTTGAATACTCGGTTTTCTAATATTCGATTTTTCAATTATTTGATGATTTGAAATTTTTAAAATCTGTCAGATCAGCAGATTTTTAAAATTGTCAGTTCCGAATCAAAAACAGGATCGTTTTAAAACAGGGACTCATTAATATTAACTATAACACATAGGAACACTGGGTAATCTAGCATCTTTCTTTTCTTCCATCTTCCTTGGGGGGTTCACAGTAGACGTTTTCCCTTTGTGGTTTGAGCTTATATAGAATTAGAACTAGTTATTATAATTATCACTACTGTAGAATATGTAGACTATTTAAAATAGTCTGAAGAAAATGTACAAATATCCCCTGCCAACCAGAACTACATTATATGTATTAATACCAGTAATTCTCAATATTATATAGTATCCCCATACCAACTAGAACTACCGTATATGTATTAATACCAGTAATTCTCAATATTATATAGTATCCCCATACCAACTAGAACTACAGCATATATGTATTAATACCAGTAATTCTCAATATTATATAGTATCCCCATACCAACCAGAACTACATTATATGTATTAATACCAGTAATTCTCAATATTATATAGAATCCCCGTGCCAACCAGAACTACAATATATGTATTAATACCAGTAATTCTCAATATTATATAGTATCCCCATACCAACTAGAACTACAGTATATGTATTAATACCAGTAATTCTCAATATTATATAGTATCCCCATACCAACTAGAACTACAGTATATGTATTAATACCAGTAATTCTCAATATTATATAGTATCCTTGTACCAACCATAGCTACAGTATATTTATTAATACCAGTAATTCTCAATATTATATAGTATCCCCGTACCAACTAGAACTACAGTATATGTATTAATACCAGTAATTCTCAATATTATATAGTATCCCCCATACCAACCAGAACTACACTAACAGGGTTATTCAATAAAAGTTCTTATCGTTTAAAATGGTGCTAATTTTGCCCCAACCAATCAGATGTTAGCTTTCAAATGTTAAATAAGATCTGATTGGTTGGGGCAAAATTAGCACCATTTTAAACGATAAGAACGTTTTGAATCTCTCTGTTAGTATACTATACTATACTATACGAATTTACTGTAATAAACTATACTATACTATACAAATTTACTATTATAAACTATACTATACTAATACCATATGAAGAAAAAACAGTCATGGGGGGGTGTTAGGGGTGAAGAGAAAATTTTATGAAATCAGAAGCTGGTTTACAGGACTACCTAAGAAGTTTTCAATTATTTGTATAATTCTGTTGGAAACGCTCTTTAAGGGGAGGATAACTACCCCTGACTTGGCTGGCAGACAAACTTCATTCAAGGGAAATTAGTGTAACCAAACAAGAGGGATTTTGTAGCTTTGAAGCCTCTTTTGTGTAAACACTCACATGCTTCTGTGAATTCATCCTTGTACATGTGCCAAAATGAAGTCTACACTGGCTGGATCATTAAAGCGTAAAGCACATTTACAAAGGGGTTTGAGACGTTCATCCCACATTCAAAGTCCTTGTTAAATGTGTTTATATCAAACCTAAATTAGAAAGAAGACGAACTTAGGAAAGGAGCATCTTTCCAGGTAGATATCAAATAGAAATTGTTTTGATGGAATAAAGGATCAACATTCCATATCCATATATACAGTATATTGTCAGCCACACAGCAGTCAGGATTACTTTCAGGAAGTTTATTACGTGATCTGTCTCATAGCATCATGCGATGTTTTGGGAAACAGTTCCCTTCCGTTCTTTAATATCTCAGGAGCCAGGGACGAAGGTAAGTAATAGCTCCTCAACCATCATTCTCAATCAATATCTCAGGAGCCAGGGACGAAGGTAGTAATAGCTCCTCAACCATCAGTTCTTCAATCAATATCTCAGGAGTCAGGGACGAAGGTAAGTATATTTACATTTCCCATGATCCACCGCTGCAGAAATGACAGGGCGATGAACTTATAGGGACAGTTTTATCAAAATTACCCATTTTTATGTCTGCAAAAAAAGGGGGTATTTTTAGAAAATTATCATTTCTGTCATTCTTGAAATGGTTTACAGGTGAATTTACTAAGAGACACAATAGCGCCGTTTCCAGTACATTATTATGGTGGTTGCGGATCTTTGTAACTTCGGATCAAGCTCTGCCTATTAGCAATACAGGGTATCTCCATCCCAAAATCTACTTTTTCTGTATTGTAGGGGATCCCCTTCCAACCCCAACCACCAAGTTTAAAACTTAAAAAAGTGCACAGAAACAGATTTACCAACCTTTCTTCCCTCGCCTTTTGCCACTATTGCTACTTCCGGGAATGGAGTAGCAATAGGGCAGGACCGTCAGCCGCGTCTGTGATTAGCTGAGCTTCAGCCAATCACAGATGTGGCTGCCGGCTATTGAGAGAGCCAAGGGAGCAAAGGTTGGTAAGTCTGTTACTTTAAGTTTTAAACCTGGAGGTGGGTCCCCTACACTACAGAGAAAAATAGATTTTGTTAAACATTAACTGCAGAAACGAGGGATCTGGGGGGGGGGAGTAAGGGGAGAGGACTCCCCTGCCCATGCCTCCAGGAGGACAGATAAGGGGCAGAAACCTTTTTACACA
>CM033473.1:26849552-26855259 GCA_019447015.1 Hymenochirus boettgeri | reverse complement strand
ACACTCAATAGTCTTCCATATTAATATACTGTAAGTATATACACTCAATAGTCTTCCATATTAATATACTGTACGTATATACACTCAATAGTCTTCCATATTAATATACTGTACGTATATACACTCAATAGTCTTCCATATTAATATACTGTACATATATACACTCAATAGTCTTCCATATTAATATACTGTACGTATAAACACTCAATAGTCTTCCATATTAATATACTGTACCTATACACACTCAATAGTCTTTCATATTAATATACTGTACGTATGCACTCTCAATAGTCTTCCATATTAATATACTGTACGTATACACACTCAATAGTCTTCCATATTAATATACTGTATGTATATACACTCACTAGTCTTCCATATTAATATACTGTACGTAAACACACTCACTAGTCTTCCATATCATTATAATGTATTTATATACACATACTAGTCTTCCATATTAATATACTGTATGTATACACTCCCACTAGTCTTCCATATTAATATACTGTACGTATACACACTCAATAGTCTTCCATATTAATATACTGTATGTATATACACTCACTAGTTTTCCATATTAATATACTGTACGTAAACAAACTCACTAGTCTTCCATATCATTATAATGTATTTATATACACATACTAGTCTTCCATATTAATATACTGTATGTATACATTCCCACTAGTCTTCCATATTAATATACTGTTCTTATACACACTCAATAGTCTTCCATATTAATATACTGTATGTATATACACCCACTAGTCTTCCATATTAATATACTGTATGTATATACACTCACTAGTCTTCCATATTAATATACTGTACGTAAACACACTCACTAGTCTTCCATATCGTTATAATGTATTTATATACACATACTAGTCTTCCATATTAATATAATGTATGTATACACACCCACTAGTCTTCCATACTAATATACTGTACGTAAACACACTCACTGCACTTATATGTTAATATAATGTACATATATACATTGGTTAGATAGATCTTGGCATAGATTGGGATAGATCTAAACATGGGTTGGATGGATCTGGACATAGATAGAATGGATCTAGACATGGATTTGATGGAAATGGGCATGGATTGGATGGATATAGAAATGGGTTAGATTGATCTAGACATAGATTGGATTGATCTGGGCATGAGTAGAATAGATCTAGACATGGGTTAGATGGATCTAGGCATAGAGTGGATGGATCTAGAAATGGGTTGGATGGATCTAGAAATGGGTTGGATGGATCTTGGCATAGATAGGATGGATCTAGACATTGTGTGGAAGGAAGTGGTCATAAACAAGGTGGATCTAAACATAGATTGGATTGATCTGGGCATGGGTAGGATGGTTATAGACATGGGTTGGATGGATCTGGGCATGGATTAGATGGACTTTGAAATGGGTTGAATGGACCTGGGAATGGATAGGATTGCTCTAGACATGAGTTGGATAGATACAAACATAGACAGAATGGATTTGGACATGGTCAGGTCTAGACATGGATTGGATAGATCTGGGCATAGATAGGATGGATCTAGACATGGATAGGATGGATCTTGACACGGGTTGGATGGATCTGGACATGGATAGAATGGATCTAGACATGGATAGGATGGATCTAGACATGAGTTGGATGGATCTAGACATGGATAGGATGGATGGTAATAGCAATATAGGGTACCCACCAAGCATCCAACCCACCAAGCATGCCACCTTATTGCCAGTATACACATCCAGCAATATAGAAAATGAGGGATGTCCAGTCCTTTAATATGCAAATCAGGGTGCTCCCATTTATTTGTGCAGACTCTATAGAAAGTCATGCGTGCCAAAATGTTGTGTTGTTGCACTAAATTGCTGTGTCTGCACTAATAAATGGGAGCACCCCGATTTGCAGGACTGGACAGCTCTCATTTTCTTTATTGCTGGATGGATAGGCTGGACCTAGACAGGGATTGGATTGATCTAGACATCGATTGGATGGATCTAGACATGGATAGTATGGATCTAGACATGGATTGGATTGATCTAGATTTGGATAGAATGGATCTAGATATGGATTGGATGGATCTAGATATGGATAGGATTGATCTAGACATTGATAGGATGGATCTAGACATGGACAAGGTGGATCTAGACATGGATAAGATGGATCTAGACATATATAAGATGAATCTAGACATGGATAGGATGGATCTAGACATGGATAGGATGGAATTAGACATTGATACAATGGTTCTAAAAATGGATTGGATAGATATGGACATGGATAGGATAATCTGGGATTCCATAAGCAATTCTGTTTTCAGAGATGGTGATACAGGAAACATGCACTAATTGCCACATTTTATTAAAAAATACTTTATAAGTAATATGTAAAGGAAACAATATGGCAGCTCCCATCCATAAGTAATAATTCTAACATATATATATAGAGAGAGGTAATCTACTGACAGCAAGCCGACAGCTCCAACTATTATCTCTCCTTGGATACTTGAATGTGTAAACGTTATATAGTCGGTGGTATATAATAAAATAGCTGTGACTGGTTGTCTCATCTCCCTGCCATTCAGGGGATTATGGTAAATATGATAATTTATGGTTTGGGGGCTTCCCCTTATTTTGCCAAATCTGATGTTTAGTTTTATAAACAGATCCACAAAGCTCAGTCTAGATAATAATAATTTAACAACCATACTCATGGTCCTTACAGTAAACTCTATGTGTGGGCTGATCACACAGAGATTGACCTTGCTGTAGGAAATAAGGAATCAGGTCTCTTTTTCAGGACAAGAAATGTATCTGTACTGTAAGAACGGTAAAACTGTGCGACTGTCTCCCAGAAAACACTGCATTAGCTGGTTAATTGGATGGAGAGCTGGATGCCTTGTAGAATCAAAGGGAATTCTGTGTTACTGGTATTAATACATAAAGTTCCAAGTTAATCCGGGGATTAGTCTGATTGCCATTTAGAGTCAGAAAGGAATGTCCCCCCCATGAAGAGCAAATTGGATGCGTCTCCCCTTCCTATATATATATATATATTATAATACCAGTCATCTCAGTATAGTACTAATATAAAGCCCCGTACACACCCTTATATACTGTACATATACACACCCACTAGTCTTCCAAATTACGTATACACACACACTAGTCTTCCATATTAATATACTGTACGTATACACACACACTAGTCTTCCATATTAATATACTGTACGTATACACACACACACTAGTCTTCCAAATTAATATACTGTATGTATACACACCCACTAGTCTTCCATATTAATATACTGTACGTATACACACACACACGAGTCTTCCATATTAATATACTGTACGTATACACACTCCCTAGGCTTTCATATTCATATTAAGTACATATACACATGGGTTGGTTTGATCTGGGCATAGATTGGGATATATATAAACATGGGTTGGATGGATTTGGGCTGAGATAGGATGGATCTAGGCAGGGATTGGATTGATCTGGGCATGGGTAGAATTGATCTAGACATGGGTTGGATGGATCTGGGCATGGATTGAGTAGATCTAGAAATGGGTTAGAATGATCTGGGCATAGATAGGATGGATCTAGATATAGATTGGATTGATTTGGGCATGGATAGGATGGATCTTTAAATGGGTTAAATGAATCTGGGCATAGTTTGGATACATCTGGGCATAGATAGGATGGATCTAGGCATGGATAGGATGGATCTAGACATCTAGACATGGAGAGGATATATCTAGATATAGGTTGAATTGTTTTGGGCATGTTTTGGATACATCTGGGCATAGATAGGATTGATCTAGACATGGGTTGGATGGATCTAGACATGGATAGGATGAATCTGGGCATGGATAGGATGGATCTTGACATGGGTTGGATGGATCTGGACTTGGATAGGATGGATTTAGACAATGATAAGATTGATCAAGATATGGGTTGGATGGATCTGGACATGGATAGGATGGATCTAGACATGGATAGGATGGGTCTAGACATGGATAGGATGGATCTAAATGTTAATAAGATGGATCTAGACGTGGATAGGATGGATCTTGACATGGGTTGAATTGATCTAGACATGGATAAGATTGATCTAGACCTGGATAGGATGCATCTTCACTTGGGTTGGATGGATAGGATATATATAAACATGGATAGGAAGGATCTGGAAATGGATAGGATGGATCTAGACATGGATAGTATGGATCTAGACATAGATAGGATAGATCTAGACATGGATAGTATGGATCTAGACATAGAAAGGATAGATCTAGACATGGATAGTATGGCTCTAGACATAGTTAGTATAGATCTAGACATGGATAGTATGGATCTAGCAGTGAAGGAAAAAAAAGAAAAACATAAAGAAAAAAGCAAGACAAGGAGGAAAGAAGAAAAGAGAAAACATGCATGGTCAACCCATATGTAGCAGGGGGGGTCCTCCGAAAAATTGGGAAAGGAAATAGGGAAATATTAGGAAATTAAAGAAGAATTTCAAAAAAAACATCGTATCCCTGTCTGCTTTAAATCCGAACCAACACACTGAGGCAAGCAAATTCGTACATCCGAAAGACCAGTACCCAATAACCAGAAAAGTGATCATAATGAGTGGTAAAGGTGACATCATATATGGGTGTTCAGTGAAAGTGACATCTATATACGGCAGTGTGCAGTGTATAGTGCAAAGCTGCGGCAGAAAGTGACTCATATATGCAGTTCATGAGTGAAGAGAATGATTCTGATTGTATGTGGGGAGACCAAACAGCAACTGCATCAACGTATTATGCCCAGCAAAGAAGAAGCCAATTCCTCAGGTCAGGACTCAGCGTGTATCTGCATCTTAGGATAAGGACATACCTTTGAAGTTGTAATGTTAACATACTGGCGAAGGAACGTGACGTTCAAGAGAGGTGTTAAAGGAGACCTTATGTGAAAATAAAGAACACCAGCCTAAATAGAGGTGGGGGGTTCGACACCAACCGGTCTGCAGTGTACAATGTGTTTTAACACCTTACTCCCACCCGGGGGTCTAAACACCTCTTAGCCACTATCTAATCACACCCTTAACACCTGGCTTGTGATATGCTAATTGGGATTTCCAGGGTAATAATTGCCACAGATTCTTGTACAAGTCATTCTGAATTGAGAGACCCTGATGATGACTACGAACGTCTTCAGAAACTACATTTCAAGTCAGTTGATCTAATTGAATATCAACAGATATAAGGCTTGATAAAGGCTCCACGCACAGAGCCGAAACGTTGCCATTATGTGCGATGTTTATAAATCATTTTGGAAGAAATCTGGAGTGCTCCTGAACCTTACTGAATCTATTTCTGAATTTATAGGAAGCACCCAGGTCTATGTGGGATAAACACCTGTGGTTTTGAGTGCCATCACATGGTGGTATATATTATATACTATATATAGGATATATATATATATTATAAATATATATATTACACAGTAGGTAGGTAGGTTAACACAGGATATTATATATATATATATTATTATATATGTTTACAGTAGGTAGGCTTACACCAGGATATATTATATATAATATATATATATATATATATATATATGGGAGATAAGGGATATATATACATATATACAGTAGGTAGGCATTACACAGGACATATATATATAATATATATACAGTAGGT
>CM033473.1:26834552-26844552 GCA_019447015.1 Hymenochirus boettgeri | reverse complement strand
CAGGGTATATATATATTATTATATATATTATATATTACTGTTGGTAGGTACTGGTATTACACATGGTATATTCTTCTATATATAGATACGTAGGTAGGTATAATAATATAATGTATTCCCATTGACATGGGTTGAAGAGCTGACAATCTATGACTCTGTTACAGACCGCCCATCCCAGTCCCCCCCCCATCAATCTCTCTCCTGACCTGACAATGGTCCCGCTGCTCCCTCTCTCTGCGCTCCCGCTCTCCCAGCCCGCAGGGGGAATGGTACCGCTCAGTACCCTGGGATTTGTAGTCGACTATACTTCTTTACCTCCTCTGACTCTGTTCCCTGCCCAAGGAAAAACTACACCCCAACAAGACACGGGACTAACACTCAGTTGGACTGCTGCGGCACTGCTTTCATGGGATATGAACGTCCTTTCCGCCATGCTCTATCACTGGAGGGGAAGCCACAGAATAAACTTCAACAGGTGCTCAAACCATAGAGGAACTGGATACAACTCCCACAATGCCCATGTCACGAATGACAGACGTCAACTGGGCGGGGCACCAAAATCTCAGGGCTCAAAGGATGTTAGGAAGAGGAGGAGCTTACTTACATTTCGCGGAGTGAAGGACGCATCCCGTGAGAATCAGAATAACGGTAACCACAACATAGGATGAAAATATAGAAATGTCGTGACATTGGTGGTAAAATGTATTTGTAACAATGTATTACCCAATGTATGAACCGTTAATTACACATGTAGTTGTACCCGGATTCACCATGTATTATACATGTGCTACCCATGTATTTATCCATTGGTGTAACTTGTATTATTCCAATGTATGTAACATGTATTATCCATGTATTGCCCCATGTTTTAACATGTTTTATTAGCCATTATTAACCATGTGTTTGTACTGTCAGTAACCCTGTATTAACCTGCGTGTTACTGTCCCTTAACCCTGTATTAAACTGCGTGTACTGTCATTAACCCTTATTTAACCCTGCGTGTACGTCATACCCTGTATTAACCCTGCGTGTGACTGTCCATAACCCGTATCTAACCCTGCGTGTGTACTGTCATTAACACTGTATGAACCCTTGCGTGTACTTCATTAACCGTATAACCCTGCGTGTACTGTTCATTAACCCTGTATTACACCCTGCGTGTAATGTCATTAAACCCTGTATTAACCATGCGTGTACTGTCATTAACCTGTATCTAACCCCTGCGTGTACCGTCATTAACCCTGTATTAACCCTGCGAGTACTGTCATTAACCCTGTATCTAAACCCTAGCGCCGGTACTGTCAGTAACCCCCTGTATTAACCCTGCGTGTACTGTCATAACCCTGGATTAACCTGGTACTGTCAGTACACCCTTTGTATTAACCCATGCGTTAATTGTCATGTAACCATGTATTAACCGGCGTGTACTGTCGTAAAACCCTGTATTAACCCTGCGTTGTACTGTCATTAAACTGTATTAACCCTGCGTGTACGTCATACCCCATGTATTCAACCATGGTGTAATGTCTTAACCCTGTATTAAACTCTGCGTGTACGTCATTAACCCGTATAACCCTGCGTGTCTGTCATGAACCCTGGTATTAAACCCTGCGTGTACTGTCATTAACCCGATTGAAACCTGCGTGTACTGTCATTAACCCTGTATTAACCTGCGTGATGTCATTAACCCTGTATTAACCCTGCGTGTATGTCATTGACCATGTATTAATACCCTGAGTTGTTTTGTACTTCATTAACTGTATCAACCTTACGTGTACTGTAATGAACCGGTATTAACCTGCGTATGTACTGTCCATTACCTTGTAGTAACCTGCGTTGTTACTGTCATTAACCCTGTATTAACCCGCGTGTAATGGCATTAACCCCTGTATTACCCTACGGTGTTATGTAATTAACCCTGTTATATTATTAACCCGCGGGTACTGCTCAATTAACCCTGTATAAACCTGCGGAACGTCATTAACCCTGTATTACCCTGAGGGTACTGTCATTACCACCCTGTATCTATAACAATACGTGGTACTGTCATTAACCCTGTTATTAACCATGCGTGTACTGGTCATTAACCCTGCGTGTTGTACTGTCGTTAACCCTTTATTAAACCCGTACGTGGTACTGTCGTTTTAAACTCGTAGTAACCCCTGGCGTTTACTGTCGTTAAACCAGTTGTATTAACCTCTGAGTTGTACTGTCATTAAACCCTCTGTATAACCTGAGTTGTAACTGTCATTTAACCCTGGATTCACCCTGCGCCGTACCTGTCATTACCCTGTATTAACCCTGCGTGTACTGGCATTTTAACCCTGTATTAACCCTGCTGTGTTGAATGGTCATGAACCTTAGAACAATGCGTGTGTTGCTATGTCATTAACCCTGTATTAACCCGGCATTAAACCTGCGGTGTACCGGCATTAAACCCTGTTATTAACACATACGGGTTTTTTTGTGGGTTTTTTATAATGTCATTAACCCTGTATTGAAACTCCGACCGTGTACCTGTCATTAACCCCTTTAGAACCCCACGTGTGATCTGTTCATTAACCCTGTATTTAACATGGGTTGTACTGTATTAAGCCGGTGTACGGATCATTATCCAGTAATGAACCCCGCCCATACTGTCATTAACCCCGTATTTATCCCCCAGTACTGTTCCATTAAACCCCGGTATTAACCCGGCTTGTAGTGTCATTTACCCCGTAGTTAAACCCACATGTACTGTCACTTAACCCTGTATTAACGCCGAGTGTTTGTACTGTCCTTAACCTCTATGGACCCCTGCGTGTCAGTCATTAACTCGTGAGCCGTATATCATTATCCCGTTTAACACGCCGTTACTGTCCATTAACCCGTATTACCCCACATGTACTGTACATTAAACCTGTATTAAACCTGAGTGTACTGCCATTAAACCTGAGTTTGTTGTATGTCATTAAACCTGTATCTAACCCGGCGTGTACTGTCATTAACCCCTGTATTAACCTGTGCGTTGTACTGCCATTAACCCTGGATTAACCCCTGCATGTCACTGTCATTAACCCCGTATTACCCTGCGTGTACTGTTCATTAAAACACTGTATTAACCCTGGTGTACGGTCATTAACCATGCGTGTGTAATGCTCAATGTTAAACCATTATCCAACCATTGCGTTCTTGGTACTGTCCATTAACCCGTACTGAACCTGCGTGTTTACTGTTCATTAATCCTGTATTAACCCTACGTGTACTGTAGTAAACCTGTATTAACCCATGCATTAACACCGCGTGTATCTGTCATTATTTATCCTGTATTAACACATGCCCCGTTGTACTGGTATAACCCGTATAACCCCACCGTGTATGGTCATTAAACCGGTTTAACCCTGAGTTGTACTGTCATTATCCCCGTATTAACCCCGTATTAATCCCACCAGTACTGTCATTAAACCTGTATTAACCCCGCGTTGTAGTGTCATTAACCCCGTATTAACCCCGCGTGTAGTTGCCTTAACCCCCGTATTTAACCCCACAGGTACTGTCATTTAACCCTGTAGTAACACCGCGTGTACTGTCATTAAACCACCGTAGTGACCCTGCGTGTTTTGTACCAGTCATTAACTATGCAGCGCGTACTATCATTATCCCCGTTTTACCCGCCCAGTACTGTAATTAAACCCCGTTTAACCCCAATGTACTGTTCATTAACCCTGTATTAACCCCCTGTGACTGTCAATTAACCCGCGTGTCTGTCTCACCCGAATCAACCCCGGTGGGGCTGTCATTAACCCCGTTAACCAACGTGTACTGTCATAACCCGTATTAACCCTCGTTGGGGCGGTCATAACCCTTGTATTACCCGCGGTGCATGCTCATAACCCTGATAATCCCCGTGTTGTGTGTACATGTCATACCCCCGTATTATAACCCCGTGTGCGCTGTCATTAACAGTATTAACCCGTGGTGTTGAGTGTCATCATTAACCCCCGTATCAACCCGCGTGTGCTGCTAATTAACCCCGTATTAACCCGCGTGTCGTGCTTGTCATAAACCCCGTATTATCCCCACTGGTGCTGTCATTAACCCGTAGGATCCCCGCGTCTTGTGTGTCATTAACCCCGTCATTAACCCGGCAGTTGTACGGTTTCTATTAACCACTATTAAACCCGCATTTACTGACATTAAACCCCACGTTTGTACTGTCATTAACCCGTATTACCCGCGTGTCGCTTTTTTTTCTCTTGGTGCTGTCATTAACCCGTATTAACCGGTTTCCTGCTGTCACTGTCCTTAACCCGTAGATTAAACCCGCGCTTTCTGTACCGTACATTAACCCAATTGTGCCTATGTCTATTTAACCCTGTATTAACCAGCGTGTACTGTCATTCGCCCCCATGTGTATGTCATTCCTTGTAAACCGGTTATTTTAAAACCCTGTATTTGTATTCGTAATTAAAACCCTGCGTGTACTGCCATTAACCCATATAACCCCCCCGGACTGGATTTACCAATGTATTAACCCTTGGTGTTTTTGTCACTCGTCAATTAACACTGATGTACTGTTAGTTGCCCCATGTGTGTACGGTCACTCTTAACCCTATGGGTACTGTCATAACAAATATTAAACCAAGCGGCGTACTGTCATTAAACTACCCATCGTATTAACCCAGATCGTGCGACTGATCGCATCTCCACGCCAGCTGTTACTATCATAACCCCGTATTAAACCCGAGTTTGGCTACTGTCATTAACCCTGTATTAAACCCTGCGTTGTACTGTCATACCCCTGCAGTTGTACTGTCCATAGGCCCATTATTTAACACCAAGTTGCACGGTAATTAACCCCGGATTAAAACCAGCCGTTTGCTACCGTCATAACCTCTCCGTGTTACTCGTCATTAACCCAGAGAAACCTAGTGACCCAGTGTGTGTTCCAGGACGGAGGGGGTAAAGCACTGTGTATATGTCAGTGACCCGTGTGGTGTCAGGAGGGGTACAGCCCTGTGATTACTGTCAGTACCCCCTGTGGGTGTCAGCGAGGGTGTCAAAGCAGGTGTACGTGTATACTGTCAGTGACCCCTGTGTGTGTCAGGAGGGGTAACAGCCATGTGTATACTGTCAGTGCCCCTGTGTGTGTTTCCAGGAGGGGTACAGCCCTGTGTATACTGTCAGTGACCCGGGTGGGATTGGTTTTGTCAGGGGGTGGTACAGCCCCGTGTATACTGTCAGTGACCACCTTGTGTGTCAGGAGGGGTTACAGCCTGTGTATACGTCAGTGACCCTGTGTGTGTGTCAGGAGGGGTACAGCCCTGTGTATACTGTCAGTGACCCTGTGTGTGTCAGGAGGGGTACAGCCCGGTGTATACTGTCAGTGACACCTGTGGGTGTGGCAGGAGGTGTACGCACGTGTATACTGTCAGTGACCCTGGTTGTCAGGAGGGGTACAGCCCTCCGGGTTATATGTCAGTGACCTGTGTGTGTCAGGAGGGGTACAGCCCTGTGTTATACGTCAGTGTCCCTGTGTGGTGTCAGGAGGGGTACAGCCACTGTGTATACTGTCAGTGACCCCTGTATGGCAGAGGGGTACAGCCCTGTGTTTACTGTCAGTGACCCCTGTGTGTGTCGGAGGGGTACAGCCCTGTGTATACTGTCAGGACCCCTGTGTGTGTCAGGAGGGGTACAGCCCTGTGGTATTAATGTCAGTTGACCCCTGTTTAGGTCAGGAGGGGTACAGCCCTGTGTATACTGTCAGTGACCCCTGTGTGTGTCAGGAGGGGGGTACAGCCCTGTGTGTATACTGTCAGTGACCCCGTTGTGTCAGGGGGTAAGCCTGTGTTATACTGTCAGTGCACCCGGGTGCAGAGGGGTACAGCCTGTGTATTACTGTCAGTGACCCTGTGTGTGTCAGGAGGGGTACAGCCCTGTTGTATATATCAGTGACCCCTGCTGTGTGGTCAGGAGGGGACAGCCCTGTGTCATGATACAGTGACACCTGTGTGTGTCAGGAGGGGTACAGCCCGGTGTATTTACTGTAGTGACCCCGTGGTGTAGGAGGGGTACAGCCCCTTGTGTATACTGTCAGTGACCCCCTGTGTGGTCAAGGAGGGGGTACAGCCCCTTGTATACTGTACGTGACCCCTGTGTGTGTAGGAGGGGTACAGCCCTGTGTATACTGTCAGTGGACCCTGTGTGTTGTCAGGAGTGGGTCAGTGTGTATCTGTCAGTGACCCCTGTGTGTGTCAGGAGTGGGGTACAGCATGGTGTATGCGTCAGTGGACCCCTGTGTGTGGTCAGGAGGGGTACAGCCCTGTGTATATGTCAGTGACCCCTGTGTGTGACAGGAGGGGTAAGCCCGTGTATACGTCAGTGACCCCGTGGTGTGCAGGAGGGGTACAGCTGTGTATACTGTCAGTGACCCCTGTGTGTGTCAGGGGGGTACAGCCCGGTATCTGTCAGTGACCCTGGTGTGTCAGGAGGGGTACAGCCCTGTGTATACTGTCAGTGACCCATGTGTGTGTCAGGAGGGGGTACAGCCCTGTGTATACTGTCAGTGACCCTGTGTGTGTCAGGAGGGGTACAGCCTGTGTATACTGTCAGGACCATGTGTTGGTAGGAGGGGTACAGCCCTGTGATACTGTCAGTGACCCTGGTGGTGTAGGAGGGGTACAGACTGTGTATACTGTCAGTGAACCTGTGTGTGACGGAGGAGGGTACAGCCTGTGTATATTCAGTGACCACTGTGTGTGTAAGGAGGGTACAGCCCTGTGTATCAGTCAGTGACCCCTTGTGGGTCAGGAGGGGTACAGCACTGTGTTATTACTGTCAGTGACCCCTGAGTGTGTCAGGAGGGTACAGCCCTGTGTATATGTCAGTGACCCATGTTGTGTCGGGTCAGAGGGGTACAGCCCTGGTATACTGGTCGTGACCCTGTGTCGTGTCTGTGTCAGGATGTGGTCAGGCCATGGTATACTGTGTATACTGTCAGGGACCCCTGTGTCGTGTCAGGAGGGTACAGCCTGTGTTTTACTGTCAGTGGACCCCTGTGTGTGTGCAGGAGGGGTACAGGCCCGGTGTATACGTCAGTGACCTCCTGTGTGCTGACAGGAGGGGTACAGCCCTGTGTATACTGTCAGTGACCCTGTGTGTGTCAGGGGGTACGCCCTGTGTTATACTGTCAGTGACCCTGTGTGGTGTCCAGGAGGGTACAGCCCGTGTGTATACTGTCAAGTGAGTGACCCTGTGTGTGTAGAGGGGTACAGCCTGTGTATATGTCAGTGACCCCTGTGTGTGTCAGGAGGGGTACAGCCCCTGTGTATACTGTCAGTACCTGTGTTGTCAGGAGGGTACAGACCATGTGTATTTACGGGTCAGGCCTCCTGTGTGTGCAGGAGGGGTACAGCCCTGTGTATACTGTCAGTGACCCCTGTGTGTGTCAGGAGGGTACAGCCCTGGGTTATCTTCAGTGACCCCTGTGTGGGAAGGAGGGGTACAGCCTGTGTATACTGTCAGTGACACCCTGTGTGTGAACAGGAGGGGTACAGCCCGTGTATACTGTCAGTGACCCCTGGTGTGGTCAGGGGGGTACAGCCCCGTGTATACTGTCGTGACCCCTGTTGTGTTCAGGGCGGTACGCTGCTATAGTCGGACCCCTGTGTGTGTCAGGGAGGGGTACACACTCTGTGTATTACCTGTCAGTGACCCCTGTGTTGTGTCAGGAGGGGTACAGCCCTGTGTATATGTCAGTGCCCCTGTGTGTGTCAGGAGTGGGTACAGCCCTGTGTATTACGTCATGACCCTGTGTGTGTCAGGAGGGGTACAGCCTGGGTACTGGTCAGTGACCCTGTGTGTGTCAGGAGGGGTACAAGCCCTTGGATACTGTCAGTGACACCCTGGTGTGTCAGGAGGGGTACAAGCCCTGTGTATACTGTCAGTGACCCTGTGTGTGTTCAGAGGGGTACGCCCTGTGTATAATGTCAGTGACCCCTGTGTGTGTCAGGAGGGGTACAGCCCACGTGTATACTGTCAGTGACCACCGTGGTGTGAAGGAGGGGGTACAGCCCGTGTATACTGTCAGTGACCCCTGGTGGTCAGGAGGGGTACAGCCTTGTGTATACTGTCAGTGACCCTGTGTGTGTCGGAGGGTGTACAGCCCTGTGTATACTGTCAGTGACCCTGTTGTGTGTTAGGAGGGTTACAGCCCTTGTATACTGTCAGTAGTGACCACTGTGTGTGTCAGGAGGGGTACAGCCTGTGTATTACTGTCGTGACCCCTGTGTGTCAGGAGGGTACGCCTGTGTATACTGTCAGTGACCCTCTGTGTGTGTCAGGAGGGGTACAGCCTGTGTTATACTGTCAGTGACCCCCTGTGTGTGGTCAGGAGGGGTACAGCCTGTGTCTTACTGTCAGTGACCCCTGTGTTGTCAGGAGGGGTACAGCCCTGTGGATACTGTCAGTGAACACTGTCGCAGGGGGAACCCTGGGTATACGTGTCACGTGACCCTGTGTGTGACAGGAGGGTACAGCCTGTGTATACTGTCAGTGACCCCTGTGTGTGTCAGGAGGTGGAAGACGCCGTGTATTACGTCAGTGACCCCTGTGTGTTACAGGAGGGGTACAGCACTGTGTATACTGGCAGTGGACCGCCTGTGTGTTGGAGGGTACCAGCCCTGTGTATATGTCAGTGACCCTGGTTGTGCAGGAGTGGGGTCAGCCGTGTATTACTGTCAGTGACCCCTGTGTGTGTAGGAGGGGTACAGCCCTGTGTATACTGTCAGTGATCCCTGTGTGTTGACAGGAGGGGAGGGGTACGCCTGTGTATACTGTCAGTGCCCTGTGTGTGACAGGAGGGGTACAGCCCTGGTATATTGTCAGTGACCCTGTGTGTGACAGGAGGGGTACAGCCGGTGTATACTGCAGTGACCCCTGGGTGTGACAGGATGGGTACAGGCCCTGGGTATACTGTCAGTGACCCCTGTGTGTGTCAGGGAGGGGTACAGCACGTGTATACTGTCAGTGACCCTGTGTGTGACAGGAGGGGTACAGCCGTGTATACTGTCAGTGACCTGTGGTGTAGGAGGGGTACAGCCTGGTTATCTGTCAGTGACCCCTGTGTGTGACAGGGGGGTACAGCCCTGGTTATATGTCAGTGACCCCGTGTGTGTCAGAGGAGTGTACAGCCCTGTGTATACTGTCGGTGACCCTGTGGGTCAGGAGGGGATACAGCCCTGTGTATACTGTCAGTGACCCCTGTGTGTGAAGGAGGGGTACGCCCGTTTTATACTGTCAGTGACCCCTGTGTGTGTCAGGAGGGGTACAGCCATTGTGTATACTGTCAGTGACCCCTGTGTGGTGACAGGAGGGGTACAGCCCTGTGTATACGGTCAGTGGACCCCCGTGTGCTTGTGGAGGAGGACTGGTAAGTCAGTGACCACGTGTTGGTTCAAGGGGTAAAGCCTGTATACTGGTCAGTGACCCCTGTGTGTCAGGAGGGGTACAGCCCTGGTTATTACTGTCAGGGACCCCTGTGTGTGTTTCAGGAGGCGGTACAGACCCTGTGTATACTGTCAGTGACCACTTGTGGTGGTAGGAGGGGGTAAGCCTGGGTATACTGTCATGTGATCACCTGTGGGTGTAGAGGGGTAGCAGCCTGTGTGATACTGCGTGCCCTGTGTGTTGTCAGGAGGGGTATAAGCCGTGTATTGTAGTGACCCGTTGTCAGGGTGTAGCCTATTACTCAGTACTGTGTGTGTCAGGAGGGGTAAAGCCCTGTTGATTACTGTCAGGACCCCTGGGTGTGTCAGGGGGGTGTAACAGCCCTGTGTATACTGTCAGTGACCCCTGTGTTGGTAGGAGTGGTACCGCCCTGTTGTCTACTGTCAGTGACCCCATGGGTGTGTCAGGAGAGGTAGGCCACATGGTATACTCGTAAGTGACCCGTGTGTGACAGGAGGGAGTACGCACTGTGTATACTGCATTATCCACTGTGGTGTGTAGGAGGGAGTACAGC